>JAQZBX010022388.1:0-31613 GCA_029593785.1 Cabassous unicinctus
AATCTGTTCCAATTTATTAATGGGAAATCACAAGTATGCATGATTTTATTGGTTCTATAACAAATTTTCAGAAGATGGAAGCAATGTTTAAAAATTATGATTCGTATACGTCATTAAAAAGAATGAAGATCATCTAGGATATTAAAAAAAACTCACAAAACTCAGAAAAAAAATCAAATAATCCAATCAGAAAATGGGCAAAAGGCATGAATACATTTCAACAAAGAGGATACTCAGATGGCAAATAAGCACACAAAAAGATGTCCATCATTAGCCATCAGGGAAATGCAAATTAAACCCATAGAGACAGCACTACACATCTATCAGAACGTCAAAATAAAACTAGTATGCAAATATTCTTGCTGTCCTGATTTTGTGATAATCAGGGTAGGCTAAACATTTGCTATATTAGAAACCATGCATGTGTCCCCAGACCTAGTGCTTCTCCCTAGGTCTGGTTTTTAGAATGCTGGTGATAAACTAAGCCTGATTTATTATATGACCATCCTGTATGGGAAAAGACTGTAACTCTAGGTATCTTTGGTCAACCTTAAGAGATAAAGCAGGGGGACGGATGTGGCTCGGGTGGTTGGACGTTCATCTCCCATATGGAGGGACCTGAATCCGATCCCCAGGACCTCCCAGTAAAAATGAAAAAAAGAAAAATATAGAAGGCACATGGGCCACTAGGTCCCGTGCATGGGTGAGCCTCCCAGGCCCGGTGCGCGGGTGCACCATTGGGCCCTGCAAGCCACACAGCAAGACGATGACGTAACAGGAGAGTGACACAAGGGAGAGCCAAGACGAGACGTGCTGAAAAAACAGGAACTAGGGTGGTGCAGTGGTAGGATGCCTCTCTTTCACATTGGAGGTTCCGAGGATCGAGTCCCAGTGAGGACAGGAGGAGAGGGATGAGAAGAGAGGGCAGGAAATGGACACAGAGAGTTGCCCAGCAAATGGACACAGAAACAGCAAAAACGGCAGGGAGTGGGGTGGGGTAAAAATGGATAAAAGTAAATAAATAGATAAATAAATCCTTTTTAAAAATGTATAGGGAGTAAGATATGGACTATAGTTAGTGTTTATACTTTGACAATGCTCTTTCATAATTTGTTAACAAATGTTTCACAACAATGCAGGGTATTTGTGGTGGGGTGTCGTGTGGGAGCCCTGTATGATGTTATGCATGTTTGTTTTGTAAGTTCACAATGTTTACTGAACACTTATAGTTTATGTATGTTCATGTATGAATGATATACTAATAAACTGTTTAAAAAAAAAAAATCGTGACAACACCAAAACCTGGTGAGGATGCAGAGAAACTGAATCAGTCATACATTGCTGGTGAAAATGTAAAATGGTACAGCCACTCTGAAAACACCTTGGCAGTTTCTTACAAAATTAAACATGCAATTACCACATGATCCATCAATTGCTCTCTTGGGCATTTATCCAAGAGAAATGAAGACTTATGTTCACACAGAAACCCTGTACACCAATGTTCATAGTAGCCTTATTGGTAGTCCAGATATCCTTCAACAAGTGAATGATTAAACAACTTGTGGTATATACATACTGGGAAACATTTCTCAATAATTAAGAGACACAAATTCCTGATATGGTCAACAACTTGGATGACTCTCCAGGGAATTATGCCAAGTAAAAAAGCCAATCCCAACAGGTTACATACTGTATGATTCTATTAATATAACATTTTTGAAAGGACAAAATTTTAGAAACAGAGGACAGAGTAATGGTTGGCAGAGACTGGGAAGAATGGAGTTTGCCGAAGGAGATGGTCACGGTTATAAAAGGGCAATAGGAGGGATCCTTGTCAAGTGGGAGCTGTTCAGTGTCTTGACTGTGGCGGTGAATATATGGACAAATGGCAATTCCTGTGAAGTAGATGATGATGAAGTTCCAGGTAGTTCTAGCATATTTCTTAATGTACTGGTACTGGAGTCTGGATCACCCGGAAATGCTGTCCTTGTCTTCAGAGGCATCTAAATTCACTAGATTAGAAAAAGGCAGCAGGCAATTTCTTCTGGGTAGTTCACAGGTCTGGTCCATCCTGGGCGGGCATCAACGGTGCCCCGCGCCGTCTCCGGGGCCGGCAGGGGGGGACCCTCAGTGCACTGGGGCGCGAGCCGAGCGGTGGGGAGAGAGAGGAGCCCCTCACCGCCCCAGGCCCCCCGCCCCCGCGTCTGTCTCCAGGGCAGAAGGCAGTGAGCTAGGCGTGCCCTGGCCTGTTCCGCAGCCATCGCCGCCTCCTCCTCCTCACACTCGTAAACTCCTTAAGAAGCAGTTTGGGGCGCAGAAAATTTACTAGAGAGGGTAAAGCATGATCTTAAGCACTTCTCAGTAAATTAACGTGACACTCTTTAGCCTTCCTAGACCAGGAACTTGAATAATGAGAATAGTCAGAGAAGAAAAATGTGTACAGTTTGGACAGGGTAGCCACATATTCCGTAGAGGTATCCAGAATAATCACAATCTTCCTTTTCTTTTTCTTTTCATTCCTTATGTACAAGAGAGGGGCTAAGAATGTACAACTTAGGAAACATTTACGATGACATTTCTTTAGAGGGATTTGTCAGCAGGGAGCTAAAATCTCATTATCTTTCTAGATAGAAGTTTAAAAACGGAAGCTGTCTTTGACACTAAAACTCTTTTGAAGCTTCAAAAGCATCATAAAAAGAATGACAACAACAACAAAAATATTGTACACATCCTGGGAAGATTTTTTTACACTAATAATATTTAATAATTTTAATTATTATTTGCATTAATAAAAACAAAATGAAAAGCTGCCCACCTATGCTTTGCTGGATTAAAAAAATAAACTTATTGAGAAAAATCTAAATTATATCATGAACCACAGACTCTTCCAGGTGGAAAGAACTTTAGCTTACCTACTTTGTTATATATTCAGTTAATTAAGGTATATAATTCTTTAACCAATATTTTAAGTTTATCATTGAACACATTTGATTAATATTTTCAAAATGAACCATTAATGATTAGTTAGCAGTCGTGCTTTATTGGAGTAAAAGGTTTCTGGAAAGTGCATAATTGTATAGATGACCTATGACTCATTTTACTTCTTTGGGAAGTTTTATACGTAACTTTCAAAGCCACACCAAATCCAGGACCACTATTTACTATTGGCAGCTTCTCACACTGAAGTCTTGTGTTGAATGGAAAGGCATCACCTACAAAGAGCTGACTTCTTCTAGACCAGGGGTTCTTAACCAGGGGTCCATGAGCTTCAATTCAAATAAAAAGAAAACAACATTATTCTTGTAGGGACGTGTTGGTGCAGGTGTGACATAGTTATTAAATAATGCAGAGTATAGTGTGGACTTAGTAAGGGGTCCATGGTTTTCACCTGACTGGTGAGGCAGGTTATTTAGGGAAACGAGAAGAAGACGAGCCACAACATGGCCGGCAGACAACATGGCTGCAAGACCTCGCTGGGACCTTGAGTGTAACCTTGAGGTCCCAGTTTCTCTTTCCAGGACCTCCTCTGGCCCCGGATATTCCAAACAGTCCTCACCATTGGTCCCACCATTGATGGGGTAACCAATAACAGCTAGGGCCCATCCCCTTATCATTAGGAAAGGGGAGGAATAATTAACAGTTTAAAAGGTAATCACACAAGGCAGAGTGTGCTCTCTCTGTCTAGAGGAGCCTGCACCAAATCTTGGTGTGTATTTCTGTATTTCTCTCCCATTTCTCAGCAAGCTCTGTTCTTTCTCCCATTTCCCAAATAAATTCTTTTTCTGGCCTAACTAAACTGGCGTGTTCATAAATTCTTTTATGTATCATAGCCAAGAACCTAGAGGAATCGAATGCTTCTCCATCTTCACTGGCAAAGGAGTTCGTGGAACAAAAGTGGTTAAGAACACCTGTTCTAGACCCCAATTTATAAAGTAATATATGTATCATAAGAGAATATCTTGTTATGTTTGTGTATGTGTATGTACCTGTGTATATACTTATAATATCCCAATAAATTGAATATATTTTTTCATTTCTGGTTATTCTTGAATTTTAGCACCTCCTATAAATTCATCCATAATTCCCTTTCTAAAGACTTAATGTACAAAAGGAACTGCTATTTAAAATAGGGGTTGTGACCCATTATTGCGAAATATCATTAGGAGATTTTATTATTCAGCCAAAGGGTGCTGATGCAAAATACCAGAAATCTGTTGGTCTTTATAAAGGGCATTTATTTGGGGTAGAAGTCCACAGTTACCAGGCCATAAAGCATAAGTTTATTCCCTCACTCAAGCCTGTTGCCACATGTTGGAGCAAGACAGCTGCCAATGTTTGCCAGGGTTCAGGCTTCCTGGGTTCCTCTCTTCCCGGGGCTCCATTTCTCTCCGGGCTCAGCTCCTCTGTTTCCTCCACAAGGTCAGCTGTAGACTATGAGGCTCTCTAGCCTTTGCCTCACTCCACAAAGCCAGCTGTGAACTGTCAGGCAAACGGCTCATCTCTATCCCAGGGCCTTCTCTCCTTCCTCATGACCAAGCTCCTCCGTCTGCTCGCCTTCCCGGGTTCCAGCATCAAAACTCCAACTCTAAAACTGCCAACTCTGTCTTTTGCAGTGTCTTTTATCTTTGAGACCCCACCCACCAAGGGGCGGGGCTCAACACACTACTGATGTGGCCCAGTCAACGCCCTAATCATAACTTAATCATGCCCAGATGAACAGACCAGTTTACAAGCATAATCCAATATCTATTTTTGGAATTCATAACTATATCAAACTGCCAAACTGCTACAGAGGTCATGAGTAATATTTAAAAAAATTAAACTTAAAAGAACAGATTAAAAGATTAGAATGTAGCATACATTATAACTATAAAAAACAAGTATTATTTTGTAAAACTTTTGCTTCAGTTATATATGTGGGTATATACTGGATTGAAATGATATGTAGTTTTAATGGGAATTTGTTGTCTATTGTTTTGAAAAGCAAAGACACCCTATGAAATCCAGTTTGCCACTTGGGATATATTCCCTTAATATTTGTTTATTTGCACTATAATATCTCTATTATCTGGTTGTCTAGTTTTAAGAAAGGTATATTCCATATCAAAAGAAGTCAAGAATAAAATGACAAAATATATTTCTGATTATGTGTTTAAAGCCTTTCTGAAAGTCCCATATGGGGGATATGCTTCATTACAGGACTTCTTTATGCGTTCACTCTACATATATTTATTGAGTGCTTACTATGTGCCAGGTGCTGGGAATGCAAAAATAATAGAATAAGCCCCTCTGAGGGGCAAAGTCCTGGAAAGGGAGATCACTAATAAGTCAACAAACAATAAAACTAACAAATATGCCAACAGTTTTAATAAGTGTAGTAACTGCTGGTCTACAGGTATATCTCCATTTCATCAACAAAAGTGCAAATCTCAAATTCAACAAAAGTCGAATTTTCAGATGAATGTAAAGAATTGGGGCCAAATCTGATAGGAAAATTAATATATGAACTATAGTTAACAACAACATTGTAAATTTTTTTGTAGCAAAAGCAAAGTTGGTATTATATTAATTCTAAAGGTTAAAAAAAAGAATATGGGGTTTGAGTTATGAGTATGATTAAGCATTTTTTCTCTTAAAATTTTTTTCATTAATATGGAGACTTTGACTATGTCATTTAATCTGTGTTCATCTGCATATCTTTCTGAACATTAGAGGAACAACTGAATTAGTAGTTGGAATTAGATGAGATAAAAGTGCCCGGACAGAACTTTTTAGGAGTAAAGTCTCCATAACTTGTTAAGCTGCCTTTTTCTGTTCTTTTATTTTTGTGAATTTGAAATAAAGTTGTTAAGAAAGAAAGAAAAAAAAAAAAAGTATCGGGGCCCAGACTGATAGGAAACATTGTTGTATGGGATTAGAAACATTGTTTTATGTTGTATGGGATTGGAATCTTGAAACTTTCTCAACTCAATGAATATAAATTAAGTTAATACTCAATGACCTACAAGATAATATAGAATGAGAGGATGATTCAGTTCATTGAGCAATCAGTTCAACAAACATTAATTGAGCACTTTCCATGTGCCAGGCATGGTAACAGGAGCTGGAAAATCAATGGTGAATAAGAAACACTTGTGGTGGCCTCAGTTAATTATTTCATAAAGAAAGCAGACATAAAAACATAATAAAATCATAGTGTGATTAGCACAATTAAAAGTGGGTATTGCCAGGTAGGATGGTAATACAGAAAAAGAAGTAGTCAGCTCCTTGGAGGAGGAGACAAAGCATTTCACAGAATCAAAATCCAGGTGTCTGAGCTGGAACTGGAGTCTCACAGGAAGAGAAAGGGGGAAGGCATTTCAAGTTGAGAGAGCAACCTCTGTAAGCACATGCAACTACAATGGCACGTTTGGGCAACTGCAAGAAAGCCCTACTACTGGATTATAGGGCATCAGCAGCCAACAGAAATGAGGCTGGAAGGCAGGCCTGGCCAGAGAATGGAAGAACCTTTTATACCATGCAAAGGGCTTTACACTTTATTCCACAGACAATGAGGGTACAAGGTTTCAGCCAGGGAGTGACTTTTAAGTTAACTCTGGCAACAGGGTGAAAATTAACTGAAAGAGAAAAGAGCTTGGAGACCTAAAAAACCACCAGGGCTGTGAACTTTGATATCACACTTGACTGTTAGCATATGATGTGACCCAGGACAGTCTGACATGAGGAAAACCAACATGTAATATTTTTATCTTGTAAAGCTGATAAGGTGGAAAATTAACAAGTTGTGTATGACATAAACAGCAGACTCAGGAAACTGTGAAGTGTGTGGTAGGCCTGTTTCACCCTTGGTTAATCAATACCATGCGATCACCTTATCAGGTGGATCTGCTGAGTAGCAGGGCTGGCTCACACACATGTGGTCATGGAATATGTCAAGCCCACAGGCTCTAGATTTGGGAGTGGTTCCACTACTGGAAGCAGGCACCTGGGTTCTCCATTTGAGGAATATTCACCTACGTCTTGACTGATATAGCTATTTGTCCAGAATAATCATTTCCTTGCATCTCATTTGTCTCCTTGCCTTTTCTCTAAGTTTTGCTTCTCCAAAGCCAATGCTTCGTTTTGTAATAATATAATGCTTCTTTTGTAATAATAGAAAATCCTTCCATAGCACTTCCTATGTGTCATGCACTATTCTAAATGCTCAACATATATTAAATGATTTACTCCTCATATCAACCCTATAAGGATACTTTTATTATCCTTGTTTTTCAGATCAGGAAACAGCGAGTTGCCCAAGATCATAAGTAGGGGCAGAGCTACAAATCAAACGTAAGCCATCTGGCTCTGGAGTCCGTGATTTTAACCACCATGATATGCTGCCTGAATTTTGCCTAATAGAAAGCTTTTCTTAGGTGTTCCTTTTTTATAAACTGAAAAATCCTGTAAGTTTTGTCCCCTCTACACAGTTGCTAGGCACTTAGAGACATCTCAAGAAAAACATCTCCTAATATCGAGTTTGTAAGTGCAGTTCAGCAGATTGGAAGATTACCCATCTTAGCTAAAGCATTAATGGTTTATGCCCCACATGTATCATTAAAAGAAACAAAGGAATTCCAGGGAAATATATGTCGTAGATGAGACTTTTCAGTTCATTAAAATTTCTTCCCTTTGATAGTCAAGATTGAAATAAAACCTTTTCTTCAAGGTCAGCAATAAGAGCAAATCTAATGTATGACCTTTATTGATTAAAAAAAAAAAGTTGACATATTAATGTTTTACTTTTTTGTCTTTAGGTCATAGGTCACCAATCCTTTTGTGAGAGGGAACTATTTCCCTGAAGTTTTTAAAGGGGATATAATAGTAGCAGAAAGTTATTTTTTTTAAAGCCAGTCTACTTACTGGTTGAAGGACCTCTGACCTTGCCCAATCTTAGATGTTTCCTTTGTTGTTTTTGGAGTCTGAGCTTTATTTCCAGAGATGATTAATTATTTAGAGAGAAAAAAAGTAGTAGACACTTAGCTCCCTTATGGCTTTTAAAAAAAAATTATTTCGTCTTCCCTTATGGGTTTTTAAAAACTTTATGTGAGGAAATCTTAGAACTTAATGAATCTCCGGTTCTGAGTAAAATATATGCTTAAAATATTTCCTACTTTTCCCCAATACTTTTTCCCTCCAATTAATGTGAATGACACAAAGGTCAGAATTTTCAGCTGATGATTTTGTGGAAATTATAGCTGATATTATAGCTGATACTTCCAAGTGAGAGGACAAAGAAGGTGTGCATTTTTCCTCAAATGCTAATTGAGTGGTTTACTCATTGGCACATAATTTTTAAGGCAGCGCACTGAAAGGCAGGGAGATGTTTTCAAGTCCTCTTGGGGCAAGGGAAGCAGGATGCTTCCTGAGCCTTATGCAGTGAACACTGAATATGTATTGCAAATATAGAGTTGATATGCAACCCTTTCACCTGTTAGTACAGCATTAGTGTTAACAAAGGATTAGCGCACAGAGATTCAGGATGTGCCTGAAGAAACAGGAATATCACAGCCACCTTTATATATTCTAAATTCTGACTGCAGGGCGCCGGCCGTGCTAAATATTGGGGGAAACATGGTTTATTACTGAAAAAGCCAAGCGTAGCTTTGAATTCTAGCACGACCATCTAATCTTGTGTAATCCTGCCAAACTGCTAAAATGTTGGTACACATATCTATACAACGGGAATTATACCAACCTTCACGTTTTGGAAGATAATTTTGTGAGAAAAGCACATGAACTAGCTGACCCATTAGGCTCTTATAAACTAGTTTTCCCCTCCCTGGGCGCGTCTATGGCGGTTGGTGGCATGTTCACACATCGAAGGTACTCAGCAGGGCAGTCACCTTCCCTCAGGTAGGTGCTGGTCATCCACCACCTTTCTGCTTCTGGGATCATCGGCCTTTTTCATCCTTCCTAGCAGGCAGAGTCTATCTAGACTTGTAGGAGGAACTTTCAGCTCCGATTGTAGAGTTGTAGGGTTGGGGAGAAATGCCAAGGAGTTCTCACCTCTTGCCTTTCTCAGCCTCATGTGGAAATCTCCTGGCCTAGCTCCTTAAAGGTCTGGGCAACCCGGCAAAAAGAGAGCACCAAACAGGTATCTTTTGTCCCCCTTATTAGCCACTCCAGCGCCACGATGGGGAGCGGGAGGGAAGGTGGCAGACACCACGACTAAGAGAAAGATTCACGAGCTCGCCCCATTCCTCCAGGTCTCCGGGAAGGGCCCTGGGCAGGGAGGAGTCCGAGCCGGCTCCCGGGGCGCGGAGTGGCGCCGGGCGAGGCTGCAGGGCGCCGGAGCGGTCGGACGGGGGAGCGAGAGCTAAAGCTTGAGAGCACCGCGAGCCCGCAGCGCGGGCAGCCGGGCCACCGCTGACGCCGCGCACCCCCCCGCGCGCCCGGCGTTCCAACCCCGCGTTCCAGCCCGGCCGCAGGGCGGGGGCGCGGGAGGCGGAGGCAAGGCGGGACGCGGCGGGAGGCGGGGCGGCGGGCGCCGGGGAGGCGGGGGAGGAGGCGGTGTCTCTCCGCGCTGCGCAGGCGTTGCTCGCACCTTGGTGATTAGTCAGTGCTGGGGGCGCTGCTATGGCGTTTCTCAGACCCGCGGCTCCTCCTCACACGCTCGAGGCGGAGGGAAGGAGGGGTGAGGGGAGGAGGAGGCGAGCGGGCGGCCGCCGCAGCTGCAGACCCGGGGCCAGAGGAGGAGGCGGAGCGGGAGTCGCCGCAGCCACCCCGGCCGTCTCCGCCTGCAGCAGCGGTGCTGCTCTGAGTCTCCCCCGGGCTTGAGGGCTCGCGGGGCGCCCAGCGATGCCCCGCCGCGGCAGCTGAGCGGGAGCGGGCCCCCTGCCTCCGCGCCGGCTCAGCCGCGGCGCCCGGGGGCTACCCGCTGTCTCCCGCGCGCCCCAGACAGCTAGCGCGAGCAGCGGCGGCCGAGGCGCGGGGGGTGCCGGCGGCGGCGGAGGGAGCGAGGGCAGGAGGAGGCGGGGAAGATGGACCCGGCGCCCTCGCTGGGCTGCAGCCTCAAGGATGTGAAGTGGAGCTCGGTGGCCGTTCCGCTCGACCTGCTGGTCAGCAGTTACCGGCTGCCCCAGATCGCGCGGCTGGACAGCGGTGAGTCCCGGCCCGCCGCCGGCGCGGGGGCGACGGGCGCGGACCGCAGCCTCGGCGCAGGGGTGTGCGCGTGTACTCGAGCCGGGGACCTTGGGGAGTGGGCTGCCCGCCCCCGAACGCTGAACTTGGCCGGAGCGGCTACCGCAGCCCTGGCGCGTTGCTCTCAACTCCTCCCCCCCACCCCAGTAGTCAGAGATGTGGAAATCAGAGCCCGTGCGGTTTAATTAAAAAGGACGCTTAAAAAAAAAAAAATAGGGAAAGCCTCTGCAGATAGTAATCTTGGAGGACTGCTGTCCCTCCCCAGCCGCCTGCAAAAATTATTCAACCCTGGAAACCCTGGAGAGTTGTCTTAGGCAACTTTCTTAGGAAAATTGTGCATCTTTGAGTGTCTTCCCTTCCAAGAAGCAGCAGAGTTAAGAGGAAAAGCTCCTGGGTGACCAATGAAAGGAATCACATTTCTGAGACCTTTTATTACAGCTTGTCTGTTTTGTTTAACCCAACTGAAAGTAATTTAGGGCTGTGTGTAGAAAATGTTTTGAGCTGAAGTGATGGTATGCTTAAGGTTAATTATTAGCTTAGCGCAATTCAAGTCACACACAAAAAATACATTGACTTGGAACCCGAGCTGCAGACTAAGAAACACTTGTATTTCCTGAAATTGACCACCGGAAACCAACCAAACACTCCCCAGCTGTGTTACTGTATTGTGAGATCTGCAAACAGGTAGTTGTGTAGACTGTCAAAACAAGGAGATACATTTCAATTTGAGAGTTATGAAAGGTAAGGTGACAATTCAGGTGTGTTTTACCTTCTCTTGTGCTTTCAGGATAACTTCAGCTGATTTTGGCTTCATGCAATTCCACGCTGTTTTCAGAAAGAAGCCCTGGCAGGCAGATAGGCAGATAGAGCTGTGGACACACAGGCCAAGTCAGAAAAGCACTGAGCAGAAGGATGTCACTTCAAGTCCTAGGGACTTGGGTTACTCTTTGTTTCCTGGAGTAAAAGAGCGTGTAACATGAGATGTGTAAATATCCAAAGAAATTTTTATTCCGTTTTTTTTTATCTGTGGGTTTACGTTAAACATTTGAAGTACTGATGTAAAAAGAAAAAATGCAGGGAAGTTCATGAAAGCTGGAAAACAATCTTGGCATGCTTACTCCTCTTTTTTGGTTGATGGTGGTATTGGTGGGCAATGGAAAACTAGGGTTTTTAAAACTAGTAATGAAATGGAGATAGGAGTAGTTGTTTAGTCCAGGGGGCAAACAGGTGGCAGGTTGAGGCATTCTGCTCCAAGTGGGGTAAGAAAGTGTTTTGTGCTTTAAATATGTATCTGGAGAACTCAGTTACATACATACATACACACACACACACACACACACACACACAGACATATATATAATGTAAAACCACAGTATTTCACTTCCTTCTCCCCTGTGTATGTTGGAAAGTGGTGAGTCCTCACCTTTTCTGACCTCTCAGCTTTGCAACACTTTCAGAACTTCTTAGCTAGGCAGAGAACATTGGTACAAGTGGTGTAAAAGTCACCCCAAAGCTTCATTAAACTGAAGTTTAAAGAGGCTGAATATTGGTTCAGACATAATTTTAGTTTTATTGTCCACTTTCCTGTCACTGCCATTCATAAAAAGGATCTGAATCAGCAGTGTACTCATCCCACACTTCTTTTTAAAATTAGGACGTGGGTAGCATTTCTTAACACTGTTCCCTTTCAAGCCATGGACTAGATTTTGATTACTATGTGTAATTCCAATTCTTTATTGTAAATCTCTCTCTCTCTCTAATGACCATTTGAGAACCACAGTGGCACACTCAAATTTGGAGTCATAGTGGAATACTGCTTTATATTTTGCTTCTTTCATTTAATCCCCTGCTATTTAAATATGTTTTTGTTAACATGGTTTTAAATAGCTGCATAATAGTCCATGGGATGGCTATGCTGTAAGACCCAGTCCCCTATTGTGGACATTAGGTCATTTCAGTTGTTGGTCATCTAAGTGGTGATATGATGAAGACGCTTGGACATAAATCTGTTTGGGTTAGGATATGTTCCTAATTTGCTGAATAAACATGTGAATCTTTTTAAAGGTCCTTGAGTGGCACTGAGGCAGTGCCACTCTCCCCACACCCTTACAATATTAAGAATCTTTTTAAAAAAATCTTTGATAATTTGATGGGGGAAAGTGTTATTTTACCATTATTAATTTGGGTAAACTTGAAAGAGCCAATTACAGATTCTGTGCTTTATTTTTAAACATGTTTCATGGCAATGTTCAGAATATATGAAGGAAGTGTTGACTTATTTATAAATGCTGAATGTGAAATCTCAAATTTAGAGCAGTTCTCATCCTGTGTTCCTTTTGCCAGTTTTAGTACTGCAGGTGCATTTTACACACGCATGCACACACACAGTACTTAGACATGAAAGGTAGTCAGTCATTTTACAAATCACTTGTTTTAAATGATATTAGAGACTAGAAAGAAATTGAAAAGCCTGTCATTAGTTGACATGGCCAAGAGGAAATTGTTGACTAGTTTTGAACAATTGTTAGAGAACAATTAAAATCAGATTTCAGAACTGTTAATTATTGAATGCCTACTAAGTGCAGGTACATTTCTAGGTGCTTTATGCATATTGTCTCAATACCTCAGCCTCCCCATTTTAAAGACTTTGGAAACCTGAAATTCAGAGAAGTTAGGTTGCCGGAGGACCTCTTACCTAGGAGATGGTGGGGAGGGATTTTGAAGCAAACTTTATGGCTTGGAAGACAAAGTTGTTATCACAAACAGTACTGCTCATACTAAATAGGAGCACGTTTAGAGTAGGTCTAACATCTGCTCTAATAGCCCCACTGTCTCTCTGAGAACTTTAGGACCCGAAAGTCAATATTTTTTAGAACAATGTGGACACTGAGTTAAGAGCTGGCCGCACCTGTCATATTTAGATGACTTTCTACTTGCCAATGAAGTGATTGAAAGGAGACGAGAGACAACGAAGAGGAGACGTTAGAGAATCAGAGAAAGAAGGATAAAAGTGGAGTCTAGGGGCTTAGTGTATGTAGAGGCATCTGTTGAGATTATTCCTCATTACATTTGCCATATCTAAAATGTTAATTCCACAGGAAGTAAAGAACTCTCCGCTTCCTTGCATTATGTATATCACTCATGAACTGCCAGTCAGATTGATGCTTTCAACATTAGATACCCCAACAGGGAAATTTGTCTTTGTATGATAAGATTAAAGAAATACAAAATTAGGGAGGATTCACTGGAATTGCCTCTTTAGTCTTTCTGGAGAACCATATAAATTTTCCTTGGGTTGAGATAAATCTCAACAAGGTCTGACCCGAGTCAGCACTACAAATTAAAATCAGATGTTTAAACTGACTTAGTGATCAGTCTTATAAATTGTTGACTGTAGAACCAGGTTCAACAAATGTGTTTAGGACTAAGAAGAGGGAACAGAGAATACTAATCCCTGGCCCCCAGCTCATCCACACTCAAAACTAGGTAGGTGGAAAATTGTTCTTTCTGTCTCCTTAGAATTATTTTTTCCTGGAAAGTTTCTGCAGGCTTGGTGTATGTTCTTCCAACTTTTTTGCTCTGTAACTCTTAAAAGATTCTGCAAAACTCTGTACCCTAAGCACGTTTTTAAGTTAATGGCTGAAACTCTTTTGGAAGTTTATTTTTTTTTTAAATATTTGACAATTTTATACAGGAACCGCCAGAGTTTTAGTGTTTAATATTTAATAGTACAACCGACCAAGGTTCAAGATGTGAAGTTACCATGTTCAAGAAAATGGGGGGGATATCACTTTGAAGACTAACAATATAGTATATGATAAGAATGCACACTTTATAATATAAAACCTGTGTACACATAGTAGTTGCAAAAAGCCATTCAGTCTTCTCCTGGCTCGTAAAAAACAGATTTCAATGTGAATTAGCAACTTTCAACTCTTCTGTGGGGCAGGAATCACCTTCCAGTTCTCCCACCCCAGCCTGTGCCATGAGATCTGCAATGTTTTTCTACAGATTGTCAGTGCAACTACTCATATCATCAACTCTTCAAAAATATGGCATGCTTCACGAATTTGCATGTCATCCTTACACAGGGGCCAAGCTAATCTTCTGTTCGGATGTTAGTATATGTGTTGCCGAAGTGAGTGCCATTTGAAGTTTAAATAGTTGCAAGGATATAATTTTTCAGCATTTTGCAAACATTGATATTTTAAAATGTATTATCACATCATTTTAAAAACTCTAATGGGATCTATATTTGAGTCCCAATATCATTCATTAAAAGAATACGTGAACAAGTTCTTTAACAGAAATTATACACCTTTTTCTCTTTAAATTCATATTTCCATTTCCCTTCCCCTATAGAATTTTATCCTAATGTAATAAATTTTGTGTTTGGAAGTGTTTTATTAATCACTCTGGCATACTTTTTGTAACATAATCATGAATATAAATTGAAATATAATATTTTGTATTTCTTCTGACCAAGAGGTTTTTCATATTTAAATATCTCAGGTTGTTTAAAACAAAGAAATGGGAATTACCCAACTAGCAAAAGGATTTGTTACCCAAATAATGGAGGCTCTGGCCCCTCTACATGCATCAACACTTTTATTTGTCTCTTTGGTGCCCTGAGGGCAGTGCATCTCAGAAAGATCTGGGGTATGTAATGCAAATGTATTGCTTATGTCAAGTGGGAGAAGGTCTTCTGTAAAGGGGAGGTAATGAAGGACTACTTCCCTGTTTCTTCATTGAGGTCAGGGTCACAGGCAGATGAATTTTTAGACAGTAGTACATTTGAAGTTGGGGATCTGGGAATTTCCTTTCAGCTGTGATGGTGAACCCCTGGGGTGGGATGTGTTGGCTTTGCTTGAAGCATATACCCCCGTTTGAAGAATGCTTGTGTCGAGCAGTAAAAAATGAATCATTGGTCCTGTTGCCGAAAGGAAAGGGAAGACCAAGGCTGCTTAGACTGACTTGGAGAGAGAAAAAGGATAGTAGGATTTGGAGGCTACTAAGAAGATAGAACGACTCTGGTTTTTCCTTCCCAGCTGTGCAGAAGAATCAGATTTGACTCTAAGCCCTCCTTGGGATGGATGGGGCTATGGCAACTTTAGTTCTTGCTTTGTGCTTAGGGGTTTGTTCGTCTTGGAGAGCTGAAAGGGCAAAAGCAGTTTGTAAATGTCAAATGTCTTTCAACAGCCATGCTTCAGCTTTGAAATTAATATAAATTCTCAAAACCTACTCATTGAATAATGTTATTTTAATTACACATGTGCTTTTTTTTTTTTTTTTAAGCTAATGTATTAGTAGAAACTTTGCTCCAGGAAGATGTGCTGTGCTAGTCTTGTGGCTTTATTTTCCCCTGGTGTTCTCTTTTGTAAGAGGATTCATGTGTCCAGGGTGGCAGACATAGTTTATAAAGGATTGCTGAATTCAGAGCCAAGACTACAATTTAGTTACTGGCATTGCCGTTTAATAGCCATGTGATGTTGGTCAGGTTTCTTAACTCCTTTGATTTGTAATTTTCTCATTTGGAAAAAATGGGCGTTATGCTTGTCCTGTGTATCTCATATTTACTCATTGATTTCTTTATTCGGTCAACTATATTTACTGGGACTACACAACTAAACCAATCAGGCAAAAACCCTTTCCTCATGGAGCTTACATTATAGCATATCTACTTAATATGAGAATTAAATGCAATATAATATATGTGAAATACATGTATACTGCAAAGCAGTACATTTATGTAACATCGGAATATTGGCAGTGCAGACCATTTGAGGAGGAGGCATCAGATTATACCATTATATCATTGAGGCACCAGAAGTAAACTAAATAATAAACAGATTCCATTATCCTTTTGTGGATAAAGAAAATTGGAGAAATGATCTGGGTGACTTTAGTCTATTTCCTTTTGAGTATTCCAGTAATTCACAGATTTTAAAAAGGTGGTGGTGTAAGGTCTTGTTCAGAAAGTGTTATTCATTTACTAACCAAAGACTGCGTTTGGGAGAGATCAGAGCAGGCAATCAGGAAAGGAACTTTTCACAAATCCAGACTCCTATGAGTTGAGTCTGACCAAATGATACCAAAACAGTGAGTTTAGACACTTGAATCTTCTTTTACTATGTACTCTTCACCACTTATACTGGCTTTCTGGTCATTTTTCTGAGCAGCTATAGTAATATAATATAGTAATATATAGTAATATAGTAATATAATACAGTAATATAACTGTTAGCAGGAAAGGGGTGCCTAGTATAATGTAATATACAAAATGAGTGATGAAGAAAGTCTTTTTAATATTCTTTCATATACTGCATACTTGTACTGTCCTCCTTTTGTCACCTATTCTGACTGATTTCCATGCCTAAAAATTAGGAAGAATAGAAGACAACCTTCTAGCTTGCAGCAGGCAATGAACAGTGATAAACATTTAGACCTATGAGACTTAGACATAGCTCCTTTAGGATCCATGTGTTTCAAGTAAGACAGCTGTTTTGACAGTCTTTAATGAAATGAGTGTCCACATTACAAGTAAGAATCTTAAGGCACTCAGCTCATCTGTAAAAGGAAAACTGGCTTGACCATTGTGATCTATTGCATCATAATTGAAAGGAGTATTTTAGTCTCCTTTGGTCATTTGACCACCTCATTGAAATAGCAAGTTCTTGTAGACCAGCTTGTAAACTCGTTTATTTTTGTTTGAGATTCCTGAGGTATCTGTCTTTTCATTTACCAAGCTGCAGTTCTAAGAAGTCGCAGACTCCCCTCTTGTCTTCAGCAGGAATATCAATCTTAAGAACACCAGCTTTTATATGCAACTTGAAAAATAATGTTTATTACTGCTTTATGTATTATTTTGTCTTACTTGACAAAATATAAAATATCTGTCAAAATGTTTTAAATCTCATGGGATTAATTCTTCTTTTAGAAGACATTTCCACATGAAGATCCTCCCCTAGCTGCTGGCCCCACTCCTACGCCCCATTTCACAAGAATGTTTACTTGAATTTCAGGTTAAATGTATCTAAAATTATTTTTTACTATTTCCAACTTTTATCATAATGCCTGGCTATTAGGAGGCACTTAATAAACATTTAATAATAAATGAATGAGCAAATCTCACTATTACAAATTATAAGGTCCAAAAATGTGTATTTATCAAAGCTGTCTGTGAGCTTTGCAAATCTGAAGTAGAATTTCACTTTTGCTTAAATTGATTTAGGCTTTGTTTTGTAGATATACAAATTGGAACTAAGATGGTAGATCCTAATATTAGCAGCAGGAAAAGTAGATACTGGTAGACTGTCGTGATTTATAAAATAATGGCTCTTAGGGTCAGTAGTTATCAATATTTTATATAAATATTTCTAGAAACTATGAGTCATTCTTTGATTTTTAGAACTTGCTAGCTCTTTCATTCTGATATTCAGATGGCTTTTTTACACAGTACATGTTGTTATGTCATTTAATCTTTGCTACCATCAAACTGTTCGCAATACACTCAACTCTATGAACTAGAATGCCATAATTCTTAGAAACTAGTCGACTCTATTACAGTAAAGAAAAGGGCTGCTTGGTTAGTCAATTATCCCTTTACCCATTGTCTTATCCTCTCTGGGCACCAGCGATTTTACTTCTAAGCAAAGCAAGCCACTTGGTTCAAATAGTGTTACAAAACTACAACTGCTAATTTAGTACAGTTGTCATCTCCCTAGAATAGCCCCAAGATTGACTGGAAACCATAGTGTCTTAATTCCAGACAATGAGTTTCCTTTTATGCAACTGCAGGGGAAGAGGGGGAAAAAACTATGTTCCCAGGCCCTCTTCCAGCTCTGCATGAATTAACTTTACAATTACAGGGCAAATCATTTTAATTGATTCTGCTAATTCTTAACCTACTTTGAAGTATTTAAATACTGCTTGGGCTTTGATGGCTTAATGGTTGTTTAATAAATACTAAGTTAATGAATTTAAAATGCAATATGAAGTCCTTTTAGTTATAAAGATATTTGTTTTTCAGGTTAATATTTAACATGTATAGTAAGTTGCTATGATTAGGCCTGTTATAGCTTCGAGAGAAATATGAATGTCTGGGAGCAGTGCTTATGAATATATCCCTGTGAAGATTTAAAATAAGTTTCTTTTTTTTTTTTTTTTTTTTTTTATTCTCCATTTAGTAGGGAAAAATTTCCTTGGCTAGATGCTGTTTTTTTTTAATTTACTATTTTCTCAATACAAGACATTAGGATATTAGAAATGAAAATTTGGCCTTGATAATTAGTTCACATTGACAGTATCTTTCTTCTTTCAGGGAACTAGATTCAAATACCTGAAAGTAACAGAAAAAGAGTAGATGCTTATTTTCTTTTTTAAATGAATCTGTTAACTTGTAGGTAATTAGTAGCACTGGTTATAGATGATTATGTAGTCTATTAAAAAAAGGTTAATGGAATGCTAGAGGAAGTCCACTTGAATAACTCCTGGACGTTTACCTGTGCAGAATGCTGTATTCCATGATTCATATTCACTTTGGATTGTCACTGTCTTCCTTTAGCAGTAATAGGCAAGTAAGGAATGGAAGGAATTAAAGAGTTGACATGTACTTCATTGTTTTTGGCCCTTAGTAGCATATGCTCAGAGACCTTAACTTTTAGTCTGTTTCAGGTTGTTAACATTTAAAATAAGATTGAGGATCCATTTTTACCTTGGACCACAGACCCACAAAATCAATCGAGCTCTAGTCTAGACCCAAGTTTTAAAAGCAGTTTAATTAGTTGTGTCTAGAGAGAGAGCTCTAGAAGGTTCAAATTACCTACCTAAAAATAAATAAGCAACATAAAACTTTATTGAGATGCTATACTCTTATTTTTCTGGTTATTTTGGCCCCATCTTTTGACCAGTTAAGAGGCAATGAAAGTAAACAGGATCAGAAGAAATTGTTACACGCTTATCATGGCCAGGTGCATCAGTTAAAGTTAATTTCACTTGTGCATAACAGGGACAGTGAAAGCGTGTATATACCACACACACACATACAAGATGGGAATTTCTTTTTCCCATAAAAGAAGTCTGAAATTACATGGAGGACAGATAATAGCAATCCCACAGAATGAAGGCCCCAGGCTTCTTCTGTCTTTCTGCTCTGTCATCCTCAGCACGTAACTTTTACTGCCATGGTGTCCTTTGCAGCACTTCACTTACCTCTCATTGTCAGGAGACTTCGAAGGGAAGTCTTCTAACTGTTACCCACGAGTTCTTCCTGTAGGAGCAGGGTGGGGATTGGATATTGAGAGCTGCCTGGCAGCCTCTGCCACCTCAAGGTTTGCTTTGATTCCTTTTCTTTACTTTTTCTCTTATTCAAGAACTTATCAAAATAGCCATGCATTCGTCCCCTAGCTCCTTGAAGTCTCCTTAGTTCAGGTTCTTCCTCAGCTCAGCTTAGTTCCACAGTGTGAACTTCTTGCCCAACTTCCTGTTCTCTTTTTATCCTTGAGCCTGAGCTAACACCTTGATTTAGGTTTTATATTCGTAACTATATGTGCCTCAAGACTGTTCTATTTAAGAAGCCCATTATTAGAGGTGAAAGTGCTTTATGAGCCACAAAGAGTTGTAAGAAACTGTTGTTATAAGGCACTCCTTGCATTCTTTTTTGGCTTGCATGCTTTCTGATTTTCACTCTGGATCTGATCCACACAGTGGGGGTTGTCTGATTTTTTTTAAAGATACTTTTTTCCCTGCTCTATTCCTTAGAGGCTTGATGGTTATGTTCTTAAAAGTATTTACTCTTAGTAAAAATAGTAAAAGCATTCACTGTTTTTCTTAGATATCATCATTATAGAGAATTTGGAAAATATAGACAGGAAAAAAGACAAAAGAATATGATTTTTTAATTCCAGAGACTATATAATTTCTTATATAACTTTTAACATTTTGCTATTATGCAGCTATGAGATGTAAATGGAAAATATGTAAAACTGGAACAAGCTATATATAAAACTGCCTTTGTAATTTTATGTTAGATCAATTAAAATTATTTTCATATTTGAAAAAATTCATGACAGAGTGGGAGTCTGTTATTACCAATATACATTATTTTACCATTTTCCAGTTGCTAGACATTTAGTTCTTTCAAGTGTGATGTTTCTGAGGATGTCTTTGTATTGAAATTTGTCGTTTTTATACCATTTCTATTTGGGGTTCCTAGAAATGGGAATATTATTCAAAGTTTATTAATTTTAGATTATTAATATGTATTGTTAAACTGCATTCAGGAAAATTTGTACCATCAACAAATGACTGAGCCCATCTCTGTACAATATTGAATATTATAGGTGATTTTTAGTCTACTAATGTAGATTAAAAACTTCACTAACTTTATATTTCTTTTGTGATTGTTCATTTTTTGAGTAGTTTTCTCAAAGCTCCTGTGAGTTAAAGAAATCTTAGTATACTTTTATTATTGTTTTCTACAGTATGTTTCCAAATAATCTCCCAAGATCCATGTGGGTTAGTCACTTTTTAAGCTTCCTTTTAAATCTTCCTCAGTGTTCATATGTAAGCATTACCTCTGTTTCTGAAATGGAAAAATTGTGATTAATTTAGTTTTCTTTATCAACTTGGATATTGGCTTTAAATGTACCACAGTCACTCTTGGGTTATGGCTGGACCTCTAAAGAAAGAACCTCCTCCCACTGTATAGAATAATCATGTGAAAATCTTGGTAAAACATGTTGTGTATTCACAACCATAATTACATTTGAGTTTGTCATAAAGAGTTCCCCACTTCCTTGTTGATAAATTCCTGTGCATTGCATGAAACAAATTAGGTTCATCATTAACTGTTTAAAGACTAAGAATTAAATTGATAAGTCCATAAAAATACTTAGTTTTTTTACATGTAATTCATAACAAACTCTGAAGTACTACATTTTAGGCAGTTAGAGTATTCTGCTGTAGCTCCTATTGTAAGAGATGGACTACAGCAACTTGAGAATGCCTTGAAGCTTAGAATGTGAGTAATGATACTAGAGAATAAATGACAGAAATTCACAGCTTCAAGACCCTGAGAGAAGCAAATGTGGTTGGTTATTTCATTTCTTCTGTTGACTATGCAAATTTCTGACTTCAAATGACTAAGGAAGGGAAAACAGATAAAAAGGGAAAGACCAGCATAACTTTGTACATAAAACCATTAATTGATGGAGAATGAAATACATATCATTCTGCCACTTTAGCACTACCTATTTAGCACCGAGGAATAAATATTTATTAAATATTTAATAAATAGTTGTACTTACCAAATAGTTTATTTATTAAATAATGTTAATATTTGATAAGTAGTTGTATTAAAGAGTTGAAGTAACAGTTGATAAAAATGAAGTACCATATAACTTTAAAAGAATCTTTTAATGCTAAAGAAAAAGTCTTGGATTAACTTTAAAGTAGATTAGGTAGTTGGTGAATTATGCTCACCCCCTCCCCCCCCAATCTTCTCATTTTTCCCTGATTCAATTGGGAAAATATCAACCTGAGTAGATTATATACAGTTGAATACTGTGTGACATCAGAGGAAAGTTTCATGCTAAGTGGAGATGAGAGGGGAAGCAAGGAGTAAATGTATGAAGTAAGTATAAATAACGTTTTAAATTAAAAAAAATTGTCACAATGAAGCAAAGCTTGACACAATTACATAATATATTCATTATAAAGAGTTTGAACAATACGTAAAAATATAAAGAAAATTATAGAGGTCATTTGAAATCCCATCACCACGAAATAACCACCGTCAGCATTTTGGGGATTGTCCTTTCATGCATCTTCTATTCACAAACACACACATTTACAGTGTTACTTAAATGTACTGTCCCATCTGCTCTTTTATGTTTTTTGTTTTTACCTTCTTCTCTTTTCTCCCCTTTACATCAACCCTCACTCCTCCAACCCTGTCTACCCACATAATCCATGTTAATAATCCAGTGCATATCCTTCATATTTTCTCTAAACATATAATCTTGCATCAGCATTACATATATGTATATATTATACATATACATATACATACACATAAAAATGCTGTCATTATTTGCTACATATTTTTGGCCTCTTATATCACTCATGGAAATCTTTCTGAATCACTTGATATAGCACAAATTCATTCTTTTTTTAGCAGTTGCATAATATTCCTTGGTGTGGGAATACTACAGCTCATTCAATCATTCTTCTGTTGATTGCTGTTCAATTTCCAATTACTGGCCTTCTGAATTGTACTGCAGTAAACCTCTTGTACATAATGTCATTAATTTATACATTGTTTCTATAGAATTCTATGGTTTCTATCTCTCATCTTTAACTTTTCCCCTAAAAATATTTGATAGCATTGTTTTTCTGATTCCTCTTAATTTTACATCCTAGGCCACAATGAAATCTTTTTAGAAAGAATGTAGGAATAAGTGGGTCCTATATCCCGATATCACAACCCATTTCACAGAAGTGCAATTGATTTAGTTGATGTTGCCAAAATGGCTATCCAAAAAGTCCATAACAGTGCTCATTTCTACCATCAATATATGAGAATACCGTTTCTCCAAATACATTCAACATTAGGTATTGTAAGGCTTTTAAAAAACATTTGCTAGCCTAATATATGTAAAGTAGTATATCACTGCTATGTTAATTTGCATTCCCCGACTATTAGTGACTTTTTGCTACTTTCAGTATGTCTTTTTACCACTGGGACTTGCTCTTCTGTAAATTCAAGTCATATTTTTCTGTTAGTTTGTCTGTTGTTGACTTATTCTTGCTGATTTCTAGATGTTATTTATATATTATAGAAATATTTTTCCTTATTTATTTTGTCTGTTGGCTTTTTTACATTATATATTTATCTGTTTAAGAGTTTTTAATTTTTACAAGGTCAAACAGTCATTTTTTTTCTTGTTTTCTATCTTTGCTAAGAAAGGTCTCTGACTCCTAAATTGTACATGTCATCTCTTTGATTTTCTGAGAATATTTCTAATTTCTTGTATTTAAGTCTCTAATTCATATGGAACTAATTTTTACATATGGTATAAGTTTTGAATTTTCTTCCAAACTGCTATTGTGCCAGTCCATTTTTAAAAATGCCTGTTTGTTTATTACTGAATTGAACTATTTTTGTCACATTTCTTTTGCTCTTTAACAGTAGAAAAGCACACTTCAGCCACACCTGTCTTTCAGAGAATGCCTTGGGCTATGATCCAAGAACACATAGGTTAATGAAATATGAAAACAATCCTTTAAGCCCCCAAGGAAGAAAAGATGTGGCTAGAGCTTTCCCTAATCTTGATTTACTCTCCTTTTCCAATGATTGTGGAAGGCCTGAGATTTTTTTCTAATGAAAATTTTAATTCATTTTAAAGTCAGTGTGAGTCAGGGAAATGATAGTAACTTGTTAAATGCCTTTTGGGGAAGCATCGCCTAGATCCTTTGGCACTAAGTTTTCTCCAGGGAAGAATTTGTTTTATAAAGATACTTTACTAAACTTCGTGTGACTGTGTGTGTGTGTGTGTGTGTGTGTGTCAGAGAGAGAGACTGTTTTAGAATTTAAGAAGCATTTGCAAATTGCACTCAACTTCAGACAATTAATCAAAAGTGTATTTCCCCCATTGTCTTTTGTACAGGGATACACTATCATACACTATTCTTAATGTATATGTATGTCTGTTTCTTAAAAATCCCTTAATGCCCCTTATCTGTCCAATTAGAAAGACTTAAGATTCATTTTTTCTTACATTTCCCTCCCTCCCCCATAAGACTTTTAGTATTGTCTTCCTGATTCCTCTTAATCTCACATGCAAGAACCAAAATTAAATCTTTTTAGGAAAAATGCAGACCTTGTATCCCGATATCAAAACCTAGATTGTCTGTAGAAAGAGAAATGGTGTGCAAAGAGAACTCATAACATAGATGTCCCTCTGCAACTTTATCTGCTACACATACTTCAACCTTGGATTCCATGAGGAATTTTTATTAGCTTGGGGTCATGTATATTTAAAAGTATTATCACTTCTCTATTTAGATGTCTAAGCTGCCTCAGTACAGGAATCCCGTCTTCTCTTTCTGTTGTACATTTTATAGGATCTACTGTGATACTTCACCAGATGGACCCTTATCTGCATGATTGTACCACAGGTTGTCAGAATGCTCCAGGATATCCCTAAAGTATCCGTAGGATGTGGTGAAACACCAAAATAAAATATACTCACATCCTGTGTAGGCTCTAAAGCCTTATGGATTTGTAATGTTGTAGCATGAACTGTAATGGTTTTGCCTAGTACACTCAACTGAGGATGTGTTGATGAAGTTAAAAGCATGAATTCCTGAAACATATCCTGCTGACCTACATCAGTCCCCATAATTTATAAAGTATCTACATAACTGTTGTCTTAATTGGATCGTCTTCCCTCCTGTCGAGTAGGGGATTCTGATTTTATAGACAATGACACTGGCGAGGATTTGGTGGGGTTGATGACAGCAAACCAGTTGGTGGAACCTGGTGTGGACGGTAACTTTCATGTACTGCCTCCTTCATGCAGGCGCCGTACAATCTATCACAAAGATGAATCACTTTAAAACTGTGTACCACCAGAGAGGAAAACAAGATATGTACTGTCCTCTAATAAATCATCTAGTCATTATCATCTCCCTCCAGCAGGAGATGCGAGCCCTTGGATCACGTTTTTTTAATCAATAACAAATTCCTTCATTAGTTAATCTCTAAGACACTAGCCCCCCCAGCTCCACCCCAATACACATGCAAGTGCACACACTACATTCTTCACCTCTGGACCCTTTTTCTTTTTAGCGGGTCTGGGTGGGGAAAGAAGTGATGATTCCAGCAGCCTCTCTTTCCTGCTTCAGTTCGAGGATTTTAGAATTCCTTCTCAGGCTAGAAGAGACATGGTATATGAGTATATGTCTTACTTTGGACTTTGATTACATTTACATATATTAAACTGATTGAAAGAAGTTGAAAAATATTCTGAGGCTGGGTGAAGCCAATTTAGCATTAAAAAAAAATTTT
Source organism: Cabassous unicinctus (assembly GCA_029593785.1). Classification (NCBI taxonomy): domain Eukaryota; kingdom Metazoa; phylum Chordata; class Mammalia; order Cingulata; family Chlamyphoridae; genus Cabassous; species Cabassous unicinctus. The sequence continues at coordinate 25,253 of JAQZBX010022388.1, forward strand.
TTTTTAAGGATTTATTTATTTATTTATTTATCCCCCCCTTGCTGCTTGTGTTTTACTGTGTCCATTCGCTGTGTGTTTCTTCCGTGTCTGCTTATCTCCGCCTTGCTGTGAGGTCCCGCTGCACCAGCCCACCGCGCCGCTTGGGCCGGCCTGCTCTCACAAGGAGGCCCCGGGAAGCGAACCCGGGGCCTCCTGCATGGTAAACAGGGGCTCTATCGATTGAGCCACACCCGCTTCCTGCTGTGAGGTCCCGCTGCACCAGCCCACCGCGCCGCGCGGGCCGGCCTGCCCTCACAAGGAGGCCTCAGGAAGCGAACCTGGGGCCTCCCATATGGTAAACGGGAGCTCTATCCATTGAGCCACACCCGCTTCCCTAGCATTAAAATTTTGCTGGTAATAATATTTAATCAAAAGGTGTTAACTTTGTTCTGATGTGTTGTGAGAATGTATTTCAAAATGGGAATTAATTATTTCATCCATGCTAAGATGCACATTTTAATATCTGAAATTAGGATCTGTCTTATAATTAATGGTGTGTCATAGTTTAATAGGCATTGTTTATTCTTTCTCGGTTACCAAAGAAAATACAACCAAAAATATTTATCTAATAATCAACGGCATCCTAAATTAGATGAATTGTGGTAGAGCCATGAAATATTGTTTAGTCCAATAATTCATGTGAACAAAGAACTTACAGTGAATGTCCTAGTGTGGGGTGGGAGATAATCTACACTGAAAAATCAAGGAGTATTCTCTGACCCAGCCATCCCTGATAAATTGTCAGGGTTCCTCAATTAACAACAGGTAAGGTGAGGCTCCCTGTTATATACAGCTGTGGTGTAATTTTCACTTATATCACATTTTCTAACTTTAAGTAATTACAGAATGAGTTATTTAATTCCCATATTCCCTATTAGACTCTGACCTCTTTTAGGGCAGAGACCATGTCCGTCATGTTCATCATTGTATCCCCAGCACATAACCCAGTGCTTTGGCTCTTGTTTGGCAAAGTAAACACACTCACATTGCAGTAGGTTGAGTGGTGGTCCTCCAAAAGATATGTCCATATCCAAGACCCTGGAACCCACAAATGTGACCTTTATTTGGAGAAAGGGTCTTTGCAGGTGTAAAATTAAGGATCTTGAGATAAATCCAGTGACAAAGTGTCCTCATGAGAGAAAGGCAGAGGGAGATTGCAGAGAGGAGGAGGAGGAGGAGGAGGAGGCATTGTAACCATGGGGGCAGAGATTGGAGCGATGCAGCCCCAAACCAAGGTTTCCCTAGAGACATCAGAAGCTGGAAGAAGCAAGAAAGAGAATTTCTCCTAGAGCCTCCGGAGGAGGTGCACCCTGCTGATGCTTGATTTCAGACTTCTGGCTTCCAGAACTGAGAGAGAATAAACTTGTGTTGCTTTAAGCTACCTGATTTGTGATAATTTGTTATGGCAGCCACAGAAGAGTAATACACACTCTCTGTATGTAAAAACATATATATAATTTTGCTAGTCTGTAGTTACATAATATGCCAGATAATTTTTTCTTAAAGTTTTTTTTAAAATTTTGAAATAGTTTCAAACTTATAGGACAATTGCAGAAATAATACAAAACCCATACAGAGAACTGTAACATACCTCTCCCTGCCAGATACCCAGGTATACCAATTTTAACATTTTACCACATTTGCTGTATCATTTCTATCTATCCATCTATTCGTCTATCAGTACATCTATCTGCTGAATATTTGAGAGGTTGTATACATCATGTTCCTTAAACATAAAACTTCCAAGTACATTTCCTAAGAACAAAGATAATCACTTATGTAACCAACCACCTTAAGTACAGTTATCAAGTTCAAGAACTTTCAACCTTGATCTGAAGCTTCTAGTCTCTATTCCAATATTTTTCATATCTCCCAATAATGTCCTTTTGGTCCTTTTCTCCCTCATTATTAGATTCATTCCAGGATCATGTATTGCACTTAATTCTCATTGTCTAATTTTTTAAAAATTCAAAGTTGTAAATATCTGACTTTCTCTGGATTTTCAAAATAATAGTGTTTACCCTAATAGCCGACATTAGGCTGATGGGTAAGTGGGAATATGATTTGTAGTTTTCACAATTTTATCCATTTAAGAACTATGGATCCCCCCATGTGCTACCTAATAAAAAGCACAGGTCCAAGTGGTTGGAACACAAAAGTGAATAAATGTAGTCCTGGTCCTCAAGGAGGTCATTGGCCCACTAGGTAGGTAGATTCTTAATTATTCTTGTGTGATAAACACAGAATTGCTTCTTCCTAGATGTCAGGTTTTATTGCTCCGAGGTCTGGGCAGGATTTACAGAAAACAGTTGAATGCTAAGCTAGTCCTTAAAGAGTGAGCAGGGTTTGCTGGGTGGAGAAGAGGAAGAATGGTATTCCTGATGGAGTTTAGGGACGTCCCGAACCGAGGAATGTGAGGAGGGTGTTAGTAGATGAGACCTGAAAGGCAAGTTGGAAGCAGATTTTGAAGAGCCATAACATGTTGAAGTTTGAACTTTATCCTTTGACTAAAGTGGTGGCTCTTAACCTTTTTCCCGTTTTCCAGGACACAAGTAACAGCTGGTGTTAGAACAGATTTCAACAAAATCCACTAAGGTCCCAAATTTTGATGAAATCCAATATCAAAATTAGTAAATAATGATCTGCAATAATATGTGTTCTAATAAAATGTGTAAGCTACTAACGTTATGTCAGTAGTAGAGTCTCAGGAGAGGCTCCGTGTAGACTCTTGGACCATGGGCACTTCCTTGTCCAGCTGATAAGCTTCCATCCTTTTCTCTCCTCAAGAAAGCATATTAGAATATGAGTGAGAGTTATGTGTTCATAGAGAAACTTAAATCCACTCCACCTTATATTTTAAGAATAAATTATTTCATAAGCTTTCATATTTTACTATGAGTACTGAGCAACCCATTCCACAACTTGCCACATCACTGCATCACAGTTGAAATCAGTGTGTGGGCAAATGGTACATGTTGTAGTGCCAAGCATAGTGCCTGTTACAAAAGTGCTCCATAAGTTTCTGTTTATATGAACTATGGGAGAATGGTAGAGGCTTTTAGATATAGAAGAGGCCCAATCAGACTTATGTTTTGGGACAATTGTTCTGGTGTCATTGTGGAAGATCATTTAGAGCAGGAAAAGTTTGCAATTAGATGATATTTGGAAGTTATAGAGTTATCATCAAGGAGAAAGATGGCCGTTAGCCAAAGCTAGATAAGAGGAGATGTAGAGGAGGGGTGATTGGAAATATTTTAAAGGTAAGATTTCCAGGATTTAATGGCTGGATATGGTATATGAGAAGGAGGGAAGCAGTAAATAGTCCTGAGGTCACTGGCTTGGATTCTAATGACCTTTTTAGAGATAAGAACACAGATGGAGAAACAGATTGTAGATGGGTGTATTAGTCAGGATAGGGTAAGTTAGGCTGTGGTAACAACCACTCCTAAGTGCCCATGGTTTAAAACAGTGAAGGTCTGTTTCTCACTCATGCTACATGTTTATCTTGAGTTGGTTGGGGGTGCAGCACAATGTCATCTCTGCTGTAGGTCTCAGGCGGACAGGCTTCATCTTTATGTTTCCACATTTGTACAGGCAGGAGAGAAAGAATGTGGCAAATTGTGCACTGGCTCTTAAAGTGGCTGCTCAGAGCAATGCACCCCATTTCCCTTTCCCACTTCATCGTTAATGGCAAGTCACCTCTCACACCTAATTCTCAAGAGGGTAAGAATGTGCAGTCTTTGCCTATGCTGGGCATGTGACTCTAATGAGTATTTTAGTGGGAGGTGTGGGAACGCGGCTTGATAATTTGTGGGTATGTTAAGCTTGAGGTATTTAATGGAAATTCAGTTCGGTTGAAGTGGGAAATTTGGGAGAGTTCAGGGTTAGAGAAATAGTATTGGGAAATTTTAAGGTAATGGTAAAAATAATCAAGCCAGGAGAGTGAATATCATTGATTAGGAGGAAATAGAGCCAGTGCTAATGATGGTAAAAGATCAAGGTTAATAAGTTGTGGTTACAAATGTTGCAACCCTTAAGCCATATATTTTTAGCAGCTTGTTATAACTTTTAAATAATTTTAAGTGACTGTTGGCATAGGGGTTGTATTAATCACTTAGACGGAATTTAGCTTTTCTAAGACTCCAAAGTTGCTGACCTGCACTTAGTAATTTAAAAGGTGTTTTCAGATTTTGCAGTAGGACATCAGCCAATTTTCTGACCCAGCAGGGAAGAAAAAGTATTGCAAAAGATAACTATTGTAGTTTGAAGATCAGTTATAAGTTGATTGCTGCTGAGATTGCTGAGTACTCAGAAAATTGGAATACCTTTTAAAATCTATCTGACTGGTTGTTATTGAGACTGCAAGGTATGGCTTAACCTTGCTGTAATGATATTCTTTTTATAGCTCCAATTACTGGCATTGAGAGGTTGTTGGTAGCACTTTTCCTCATTAAATAGTGTATACACATGAGGAGACTTGATTTTTTTCTATTCTTCTTTCTCTTAAAACGGTCTTATGTGTTTTTGTGTCCAACCCCCATAGGGGTCTACATCTAAATTACTCACTTTCTTAAATTTTTCATGTACACATGTGATTAGCCAAAGTAAATTCTCTTCCTTTCAAGATTATGTATTTGTCAGGACATTGAAACCAACCAACCAAGCAACCTGGTTTGATATATGTCACAGTGAACTCTTTGAAGGAAATTTGAAGAATTACAACATATGTAATTATTGGTAACAATTATAATTCTGGTCTTCACAGTCCAAATTAGCAAGTATTTTAAGTTTTCTTTTTTTTTTTTTTTTGATAGCACTATACTGTGAATGATTTTATAAAAACTGAGAAGAAGGAAAGCTATAGTTTTACTTTAACACAGACACATAAAACTCTTAAGAGTAGCAGTTCTCTATTCCCCAGACAAGCAAAGCCACCGGTGATTACTCCTGGGTGATAATTGTGGTTAACGTTCATTGAGTTTACCATGGTGCTGGCTATTGTACATCACTTTATATTCTCACAATACTCTCATATAAGGCTACATACAAGGAACAGAGGCTGAGAGAAAGGGAATGCTTTGCTCAAGGTCTCACAGCTGAAAAGTGGAGACGCAAGATGAGAGGTGCAGCTCGGATCAACAAGGACTCTCTTCCCATTCATCTTGTGCGTTACAAAATGAGAGACTCTGTTGATCGTCTTTATTAAAAATTGAACCTCATCGGCAAGGTGCCAAGGTTGTGCATGCTCATGCTAATTGAAATTAAGAACTAGGAGGGCCCCATAGAACTGTAATAGAGGATGGGAATCAACTGAACTCTGGGGATTACTAACTGAGGTAGGTTTTCTATTTTAAATATTTGTTGTCTTCCTAGACATCCTCCCTCATAAGAAAGACAGGCCTAGGGCAGACGGTGGCATGTAAAAGCAAAATAATAACTCTTTAGATCTCCTTCTTGGCACTTAAAATGCATGTTACCAAATTATCTTCAATGATACATAAATACATGTATGAAATGATTGTACATAAGCACATGTATAATAATATCCTTCACTTACCTTGGGGTGTGACTTGAAGGAACTCCAGCTTCATTCCAGAGAGCCCCAAACTTGGGAGTAAGCCAGAGAGCCACTGCTTCTGATGTATGTCAGTCACAAAACCCAAACTTACCGTCAGATCCTTTCCCTTAACTGATGAGTAGGGTAATTAACAATTTACAAAGTAAAGTAGCAAAAGCTGTGGAAATCAGGTGGCAACAGGATGGTGCCATTAGAAGAGACAATAAAAAATGCAAGAGATTAAACCCAGTGGTGTAGTTACACTTGGGGTCTGCTGCAAACCTAACCCGCCCTCCAAGACATCTGTACAGGACAATATTTTGTGTATTGATTAGAACACCTTTAGCAGTAATTCTTATTTAACTTTTGGAAATCTGATGAGAGCTGCAAATGGACATATGTATAAACACCATAGTTTTCATATAATTTCAAAGTGCTCATGTGTTGGGGGCAATGTCGAATGAATACAACTGTCATGGCCGTCTCTACCTCCTCCTCCTCCTCCTTCTCCTTCTTCTTCAAATAGCATATCCTGTTACTGTTCGCGCCACAATGTTGGCGCGCGGGCTAATAGTCACCATCTCTACCACGCCTAGCAACTCAAATTACCCAATCATGTATCGACACCTAAGCCTTAATGCACTTCCCCTTTCCCTGCTTATAAAAGAGCTGATTGTAACCCTCGCGGCAGAGCAACGGAAGAGCTATGTTAGTAGAATAAAGTGCACAGCCATTTTCTTACACGTGTCTATGCCTCATTCCTTC
>JAQZBX010022389.1:0-29389 GCA_029593785.1 Cabassous unicinctus
AAAATATATGTAGATATTTTACTTCAATCTCTACTTTTTATTTATGCACAATGTCCAGGATAAAATACAAATTATTATACATGTAAAGGAGCAGGTAAATGTCATTCATAACCAAGAAAAAAAAAACATTAAATAGAGTTAGATCCACAGATGACCAAGAACTTGGAATTAAAATACAATTCTGATTGTGTCACCTCCTACTTGAACTCTTTTCATGACTCCCCATTGCCCTTAGGAAAAAAAACTTCAGACCCTGTAAAATGGTTTCTGCCTGATGGACTGCCCGTGGACCTGTCCCAGCACTTTACAGTGAGGAGTGCAAATGGGGCACAATGTCTCACACCTGAAATTCTTCTCAACACTGATCCTCCTGCCTGAAGAACCTTCCTGCCCTCCTTATCTAACCGTCTCCTGCTTATCATTCAAATCTTCACACATTTTCCCATATTTCTGGGAAGGCTTCCCTGACCCTCAAGCCAGGGCTGTATGTCCCATTGGTCCAGTACATCCATCCTGTACTTGGATGGAGCACTATCCATGCTGACCCATCATGTTTAGCTGGCTGACTAACTTCTGGACTGAAAGCCCTGTAAGACAGAATCTCATTTACCACTAGATTCCAAACTTCTAGAACAGGAGTTCTCAAATTATCTGTAATAAAGGACCAGGTTTTTTTTCTTTTAATTTCCAGCTCCTCATGAACTAATGTTTTTGTAAAATGCAATAAAAATAATTACTGAAAAGATAAAGTAAGCACATCCAAAGATTTACCAATTTTCTTTATTATTAGAACCAACAGACTGCTCTTAAAATTCTAATGCTCACACATGACTTCTGTTCTAACCTCCTGGTGTACCCATGAAAAATGGTTCCTTGACCAGCTCCTCCAAAGATCCCACTCAACTCTGAATAGCTCTCGCCAAGCCCATAGTAGATCCTCCATAAATGCTGTTGGATGAATGCATATGAAGCCCCATAAAGGGAAATGCTGTGACTTGTGATGGTTTATGTCAGTGATACTTTCTACTTGGTCATAGGCTTTACCAACACAGATTGAGTCTGTTTTCTCATAAGTGTCCTTAACTGGGCTGCACAAAAAATATCTCCCAAATTCCTAACCCCCCACTTCAATCTCCAGTCTCCAATCTCCATCCATAATGATTTTTAGGGGGCATGTATATATTTTATTACTCTGCACCATTTTCCCAAGAAAATATTTTTTTCTTCTTTATTATAGAAGTTTTGGATTTACAGAACAATCATGAATAAAATAAAGAATTCCCATACACTAGCCAAGAACCAACAAATTGCATTTATGTAGAACATTTGTTACAATTGATAATAGCATAGTTTTATAATTGTACTGTTAGTTAAAGTCCAAGGTTTTGCTCAGGGCTAACTGCTTATGTAGTGTAGTTCCATGGATTCAATTTTTTAAATTCTGTTACCATATATACAATCTGACATTTCCCTGTTTAATCTTATTCATATATACTTAAGTGCTGCTAATTGCATTCACAATATTGTGCCACCATCACTCACTGCCATCCACTACCAAAGCATTTCCATCACTCCAAATAAGAACCCCTTATATTTTAAGCCTTCACTTCATATTTCGTATCCCCACTCCATCCCCTGGTAACCTATATTGTGGATTCTGACTCTATGAGTTTGCTTATTTTTTATTGTTTCAAATCAATGGGGTCATACAATATTTGTCCTTTTTTGGCTGGCTTATTTCGCTCAAGATGATGTCTTCAAGGTTCATCCATGTTGTCACATGTATTAGTACTTCACTTCTTTTTACAGCTGGATAATATTCCATTGTAACTATATACCACATTTTATTTATCTGTTCATTAGCAGATGGACACTTGAATGGATTCCATCTTCTGCCAATGTAATAATGCTACTATGCACATCAGTGTGAAAATATCTATTTGAGTCACTTCTTTCAGTTCCTTTGTGTAAATACTGAGTAGTGGGATTGTCAGATCTATATGATAGTTCTATAGATGAGGAAATGCCAAACTGAGGAAATGCCAAACTGGCTTCCACAGCAGATAAACTATTTCACATTGTCTCCAACAATGAATGAGTGTTCCTATGTCTCTGCATTCAACACTTGTTATTTTTTATATTTTTAATAGTAACCATTATAATGGGCGTGAAATGGTGTCTCATTATGTTTATTAGTGTTCAGAACACTAAGATAACAAATTTGCATCGTTTTAAGCATCTAAGTTTGTTGTGCTTTCTACTGCAGCAGTAAAAACCTAATACAGCCAACATCCTCAGTCACCTAGTTCATTCTATGTAACAGTTCTAATAACTATAGATAAAACAGCGAACAGGGTAGATGCGGTTCCTTCCTCAAAAAATTTACAAGACACACTCTATGGTCATACATATCATGGTTATATATCCTTATCACAGCCTTATTTCTAGTAGCAGATTTCTTTGGCTACAAACTGGTCACTCTAATTTCCACCTTTTCCTTTCCGAGCATATATTCTTCTGTTTAATAAACATATATTACTCACCTAGCATAGCTGGTATTTTGCCATATATTGGAGTTTCAAAGAGAGATGGTAACCAGTCCACAACCTCCTGAGGCTCACAGTTCTGTGGGAAAGACATACATGTAAAAAAAATGACACAAATTAGAGGTGAAAAAATGGTCTCAGGAATACAGCTCATGTTGTACTCCAAATTTCATTCATCTGCCTGGCCCAGCAATTGATGCCAAAATCTTCCACTGTCCAGGTTCACATATTCCTTGCCCACAAGCCCAGGCCATGCACTTGCATTGTTCTGATGCTCCACCATTATATATAGTCCATGTAGGATCACAAACCAAAAATAATTCACCTCAGTTATTTTAGCATGTTCAATATTAGCTGGATAGCAAAATGCAGATTGTTTGTGAAAAAGGTTTAGATTTACTTAAATACAAAACTTAAAGAGCAAGTCTACTCTTCCTTTTTCATCCCTGAATGACACACACAAGCACTTGAAAATCAGTGGTAATAAGACTTAACTATGTCAGGAACCACTGATATCATGCTTGGAGAAGGACATAGCATCACTTTTATGTTATTATGCAAAATCTAAATCCAATAATAAAAAAGCATCAGACAACCCAAATTTGAGAAACATTTTACAGAATAACTGAAAAGTACTTTGCAAAAGTGTCAAGAACATGTAAGACTAGGAAAGAATGATGATCTATCATTGATTTGGGGAGACCAAGAAGAAATATCTACAAAATGCTATGTACATTTCTTGATTGGATCCTGCAACAGAAAAAAGACATTAGTGGAAAAACTATTGGCATTTGAATAAACTTGAATTTGAAGAAATTTGAATAAACTATAATTCAATTCATAGTATCATACCAATGTTAATTTTCTGGACTTGATTATCATACTATGGTTATGAAAGTTGTTTAAAAAATTATTTCCTAATTTCACTTCTTTTTTTGACTTGCAATCATTTAATTCTATTTTCTCCTTTTACAGTTTATTTTATTTTATTTTAAATTTTAGTTATTTTATTTTTTAAAGATACTTAGATTATACAAATGTCACATAAAAAATATAGGGGGTTCCCATATGCCCCACTCTCCACAACTCCCACATTTTCCCACATTAACAACATCCTTCATTAGTGAGGTACTTTCAGTGCAATTGATGAACACATTTTGGAGCATTGCCACTAAGCATGGATTAGAGTTTGCATTGTAGTTTACACTCTCCCACACAATTCTGTAGGTTATGACAAGATATATAATGGTCTGTATCTGTCATTGTAATGTCATTCAGGACAATTCCCAAGTTCCAAAAATGCATCCATATTACACCTGTTTTTCCCTCTCCCTGCCCTCAGAAACTCCAGTGGCCATTGCATCCATATCAATGATATAATTTCTTCCATTGCTAGAATCACAGTAAGTCTATAATAAAATACCAGTAAGTCTACTTTTGTCTATATTTCATTCCTCAATACTGAGGATTCTGGGATGGTGATGTCCACTCCATTTCTAATTGAGAGAGGGCTGTGTTCCCATAGGGCCTAGGGATGGGACTCTTTTGCTTGCAGTTTTAGACTCTCTCGGTTCCTTGGTATGGTAGTTGTCCATCATCACCTCCATGTTACTTTTCCTGGGTGAGACCAATGAACCGGAAAGTACGTGTTGTAACTCCAATCAGATTGAGGGCCCAGCTGGCACATGGACAGCCCAAATATTTAAGTCTCTTGGATGTACACCTACTAACTCTAGTACTAATTATAGGTTCAAATAGAAGGACGGAAGAGCCATGTGTGGGGAAACCACAACTGAATCCAACTCTGTCACACTGGGGAGCATAAATTCCAAAGTAAGGCCCACTGACAAGGCACCAAACTCCTGAGCTATCTGCCCTGTCTGGATGTCTCCAGAGCCTTCAGAGGCCCCACTATTTGGGATAGTATCTACTTTGGCAGTCAAAGAGATCCTACTGAGACATGCATAAGAGTAGCCTCTGGAATGACCTCCTGACTCACTTTGAAGTCTTTCAGCCATATAAATACATATGTCTTTACCCTTTTCCCCTTTTGATCAAGGTCTTTTTCCAGTTGCATTGCTAGTTGGTACTTGGTTGTAATTCCTCAGTGCCAGGGAGGCTCATCCCCGGGAGTCATGTCCCATGCTGGGGGAAGGTAATGTATTTATATGCTGATTTTGGCTTAGAGAGAGGCCACATTTGAGCAACAAAAAGGCTCCCTGGAAGCAACTCTTAATCACCCTATAATACTAGGCTAAGTTTCAATTTCAAGAGTAAATGTTCATACAAGCAGTCTCAATATCAAGGGCATGTCAGTGGACCATCTTCCTTCACTAGTCATTGCCCCTGTACATGGGGGATTCTAGCTGATCTATTAGGGCATGTGGCAGAGCTACCCAGGATGGGAGTTTAATATCCCTTTGGTTATTGTGTGAATCTTCACCCACCGTGACAATGTCCCATGAATATTTGAACACATTTATATGCCTTATATGTATGCCCAGGTGAGCTTCGTCCCATATATCTCCCATCACTGACACCCCACTCCAATGATTTTCCCCTGCCACAGTTGTAACCCTTCTGTGATCCAAAACATCTTCCAAAATGATGCCAATAAGATAGACAAATATGATTAATAAGGAAATGAATACCAATGATAGTTTTAAAAATTAGATATAAAATAAGAAAATATTTTTAAAAAATGAGATTAAAAAATAAAAATTTGTGATAATAAAAATAATGAAAAATATTTTTTTAAAATTTTTAAACATTTTCCCTTTCATCACTATAAGATCTGTTGTCCTATATGTACAGTGACATTGTCTTCCATTTATACCCCCAGTGCCTTACTTTTTTTTTTCATTTTGTCCTCAAAGAAGTTTTAGGTTACAAAAAAGTCATGAACTGAATACAGGGGACTCCCATATACCCAGCATCCTCCTACTTTCCCCCCTTCCCCTATTAATAGCATTGTATATGTGGATGGTACATTTGTTACAACTGACATACAAATACTAAAACATAGCTACCAAAATGGTAAATGGTTTACATTATGGTTTACATTTTAGGCCATACACTTTTATAAACTTTGATGCAATTCAACATGACCTGTATCCATCATAGTTAGATCAGGTAGAACATGCCCATCTCTCCCAAAATGCCCCCTTTTCCATGTATTCTATTCCTCCCTCCCCCTCCCCTCGGGACCCATCGCAACCATCAGGCTTCACTCCTTGAAGGAAAAAATTCATAGTTATGTGTAACAACACTTAGGGCTTGACACACTGGTCAGCCCTCCCCTATTAGGCACCACCCATGCTCTTGAGAGACTCCTGCTTCTCTATAGAACATAGCAGGACTCTCCAGGATGGGAGTCCACCACCTTGCTGCTAATTGTGTGAGTCTCCACCCATGGATATAACATACTATGGCAAGATGAACACTCAAACAATCCCTAGAATTCTGCTCCAGGTGTGCCCTGCCCCGAATGCCCCCCACATCCAACACCCCAAACCAGCAACCCTCACTTGCCATATTGCCGAAAGAGCATTCTAAACATTGTAGTTTCAACCACATACCCACCAATCCCCAGTGTTCCCCTGCTACCTCCCTCAACCATCCCCCCAGTTCCATGGAAAATTCAGCTCACCCTCCCCATGCCATCCCCCCTCACACACTAGCACCACCTAATCTAAAAGGATCATTACACCACTGTCATGCCCCTCCACTGTACAACTACACACTTACCCCTTATCATAGAATTTGCCCATGTGTGCATTGGCTGACAACCTTCTTCTCCCTTTCTATTTCCTGTAAAACCTATATTCCAGACTCTAGCTCTGTGAGTCTGCTGTTTGCTTAATTCATATCAGTGAGGTCATGTAATATTTGTCCTTCACTGCCTGGCTTGCTTCACTCAACTTAAGGTCCTTAAGATTCATCCATGTTATCCCATGTGTCAATACTGTATTCCTTATTACAGCTGAGTAATATTCCATTGTATGTATATACCACAATTTGTTTATCATTCACCTGTTGAACGGCATTTGTGTTGATTCCAAGTTTTGGAAATAGTGAATAATGCTGCTATGAACATTGGTGTGCATATATCTGTTCGTGTTCTTGCTTTCAGTTCTTCTGGGTATATATCCAACAGTGGAATTGCTGGGTTGGCAGCTCTATAATAAGTTTTCTGAGGAACTGCCAAACTCCACAGTGGCTGCACCAGTTTACATTCCCACAAGCAGTGGATGAGAGTTCCCATTTCTCCACATCTTCTCCAACACTTGTAGCCCTGTTTTTTTAAATAGCAGCCAGTCTAATGGCTGTAAGATGATATTTCATTGTAGATTTGATTTGCATTTCCCTAATAGCTAGTGATGTTGAGCAACTTTTCATGTGCTTTCTAGCTATTTGTATTTCATCTTTGGAGAAGTGTCTATTCAAATCCTTTGCCCATTTTTAAAATGAGTTATTTGCCTTTTTATTTTGGAGGTATAGGATTTCTTCATATATGCAGGATAGTAGGCCCCCATCAGATATATGGTTCCCAAATATTTTCTCCCACTGAGTAGGCTGCCTTTTCAACTTCTTGACAAACTCCTTTGAGGTGCAAAAGTTTTTAATTTTGAGGAGGTCCCATTTATCTATTTTTTTCTTTCATTGCTCATGCTTTGGGTATAAAGTTAATGAAACCATTTCTTCCCTATATGATCTTCCAAGGTCTTTATGGTCTTGGCTCTTATATTTAGATATATGATCCATCTTGAGTTGATTTTTGTATAAGGTGTTAGGTGGTGTTCCTCTCTCATTCTTTTGGATGTGTCCAGTTCTTTAAGTACCATTTGTTGAAGAGGCCATTCTCTCTTAGTTGAATTGGCTTGGTGACCTTATTGAATATCAGTTGACTGTGTAAGTGAGGATCCATATCAGAACTCGAAATTTGGTTCCATAGGTTGATATGTCTATCCTTGTGCCAATACCATGCAGTTTTGACCACTGTAGCTTTGTAGTATGTTTTAAAGTCAGGTGTTATGATTCCTCTGATTTCATTTTTCTTTTTCAATATGTCTTTGGCTACTCTGGGTCTCTTGCCCTTCCAAATAAATTTTGTAGTTAGTTTTTCCAATTCAGTAAAAAATGCCATGGTGATTTCATGCAATCCCAATTGCATGAAATCTGTATATCAGTTTTGGTAGGATAGATATCTTAATGATGTTTATTCTTCCTATCCATGAACAGGGAATATTTTTCCATTTATTTAAGTCTTCTTTGATTTCATTTAAGTGTTGTGTAGTTTTCTGCATATAAGTCATTTGCATCTTTAGTTAAATTTATTCCTAGGTATTTGATTCATTTAGTTGCTATTGTAAATAGGATTTTTTCTTGATTTCCTCCTCAGATTGCTCATTATTGGTGTACAGAAGTGCTACTGATTTTTCACATTGATCTTATATCCTGTGACTTTACTAAACTCGTGTATAAGCTCTAGAAGCTTTGCTGTAGATTTCTCAGGGCTTTCTAGGTATAGGATCATGTCATCTGCAAAGAGTGAAATTTTGACTTCTTCCTTTCCAATTTGGATGCCTTTTATATCTTTTTCTTGCCTAAGTGCTTGAGCAAGTACTTCTAACAATATGTTAAATATTAGCATTAAAAGTGGGCATCCTTGTCTTGTTCCTGATCTTAGAGGGAAAGCTTTTAGGATTTCACCATTGAATATGATGTTAGCTGTGGGTTTTTTATATATACCCTTTGTCATGTTGAGGAAGTTTCCTCCTATTCCTCTCCTTTGCAGTGTTTTTATCAGGAAAGTTTGTTGTATTTTGTAGAATGCTTTTTCTGCACCTATAGATACTATCATGTGATTTTTTTTCTTTTGATCTGTTTATGTGGTGTATTACATTGATTGATTTTCTTATGTTGAACCATCCTTGTATAACAGGAATGAAACCCACTTGGTCACGGTGTATAATTCATTTGATGTGTTGTTGAATACAGTTAGCAAGTATTTTGTTAAGGATTTTAGCATCTAGGTTCATTAGAGAGATTGGTCTATAGTTTTCCTTTCTTGTGGTGTCTTTGTTTGGCTTTATTAGGGTGACGTTGGCTTTGTAGAATGAGTTAGGCAATAGTCCCTCTTCTTCTATATTTTGCAAGAGTTTAAGCAGGATTAGTGTTAGTTCTTTCAGGAATGTTTTGTAAAATTCCCCTGTGAAGCTGTCTGGTCCTGGGCTCTTCTTAGTTGGGAGGCTTTTGAAAACTATTTCTATCTCTTTACTTGTGATTGTTGATTTCATCAATTTTTTCTTTTGACAATGTAGGCTGCTTGTGTGTTTCTAAGAATTTGTCCATTTCCTCTAAAGTATCTACCTTGTTATCATATAATTTTTCAAAGTATCCTCTTATGATACTCTATTTCTGTGGGGTCAGTGGTGATATCCTCTTCCTCATTTCTTATTTTATGTATTTGCATCTTCTCTTTTTTTATCTTTGCTAGCTTAGCTAAGGGTTTGTCAATTTATTAATCTTTTTGAAGAACCAGGTTTTGACTTAGTTTATTTTTTCTAGTGATTTCTTATTTTGAATTTCATTTAGTTCTGCTCTAATCTTTGTTATTTCTTTTTTTCTACTTACTTTGGGGTTAGTTTGTTGTTCTTTTTCTAATTCCTCTAAGTGTGCAGTTAGGTTTTGATTTTAGCTCTTTCTTCTTTTTTTATATAGGCATTTATGGCTATGAATTTCCCTTTCAGGACTGCTTTTGCTGCATCCCATAGGTTTTGATATGTTGTGTTGTCATTTTCATTCGTTTCAAGATAGTTACTGATTTCTTTTGAGATTTCCTCCTTGACTCACTGTTTGTCTAAGAGTGTGTTGTTTCACTTCCATATCTTTGTCTAATTGGTTCTCTGCCCCTTAATGATTTCCAGCTTCATTCCATTGTGGTCAGAGAAATTACTTTGTATAATTTCAATCTTTCTGAATGTATTGAGATTTGCTCAGTGTCCTAGCATGTGGTCTATCCAGGAGAATGATCTATGTGCACTCGAGAAGAATGTATGTCCCACTGTGCTTGGGTGTAATATTTTGTATATGTCTATTAGGTCCAGGTCCTCTAATGTATTATTCAAAGTCTTTGTTTCTTTTCTCTGTCATGATGTTTTGTCTAATGGTGATAATGGTGTATTAAAGTCCTCCAATATAATTGTTAGAGGCATTTATCTCTCCACTTAGTTTTTCCAGTGTTGCCTTGTTTATTTTGAGGTGCCCTGGTTAGGTGCCTAAATGTTTGTGATTGTTTTTTCTTCTTGGTGGATGACCCCCTTTATTAATATATAGAGTCCTTCTTTGCCTCTTACAATAGTTTTGCATTTAAAGTCCATTTTGTCTGATATTATTATAACTACTCCCACCCTTTTTTGGTTATTGTTTGCTTGTAAAATTGTTTTCCACCCATTCACTTTCAGCCTCCTTGCATCCCTGGGTTTTAGGTGGGTTTCTTGTAGACAGCATAAAGATGGGTTATACTTCCTTATCCATTCTGCCAATCTGTGTATCTTGACTTGTGAGTTTAATTCATTAACATTCAATGCTATTACTGTCAAGGAATTACTTACATTAGCCATATTTTCTTTAGGTTTATGTATGCTACATATTGTTTTTATTTCCCTTTTTATCTTTTTAGTTGTTCTTACACTCTCCTCCAGCTCTCTCTCTCTCCTGGTTTTTCCTTTCCACCTGTAGAACTCCCTTTAATATTTCTTGTTGTGCAGACTTCTTATTGGCATATTCTGTTAATTTCTGTTTATCTGTGAATATTTTGAGCTCTTCCTCATTTTTGAATGCCAGCTTTGCTGGATAGAGAATTCTTAGCTAGAAGTTTTTTTCTTTTAGCACCTTAACTATATCATACTACTTCCTTCTTGCCTCCATGGTTTCAGATGAGAAATCAGCACTTAATCTTATTGAACTTCCTTTTATGTGATGGTTCATTCTCTTGCTGCTTTCAGTATTTTCTCTTTGTCTTGAAACTTGAACAATTTGACAAGTGTGTGACTTGGAGTAAGCCTGTTAGGATTTATACTGTTTGAGATGCACTGCACTTCCTGGACATATACGTCCGTCTCCCTCAATATGGTTGGGAAGTTTTCAGCCATTATTTCCTCCAACACTCCTTTTGTCCCGTTTCTCTTGTCTTCTCCTTCTGGGATGCACATAATGCATATGTTTGTGCATTTCATGTTGTCATTCAAATCCTTAAGTCCCTGCTGAATTTTTTTCTACCTCTTTATCTATCTGTTCTACTATCTATTTGATTTCAGATGTACTGTCTTCTACATCGCTGATTCTTTCATCTGCCTGTTCAAATCTGGGGTTGTGTGCTTCCAGTATATTTTTTATTTCTTGCACTGTGCCCTTCATCTCCATCATATATGTTATCTTTTCATGTATGTTTATAATTTCTTCAGTATGTTCTTTCAGTGTCTTTTTAATATTCTTAATCTCTTCCTTCACTTCATTAAGTTGATATTTGTTTGGACAACTCTGATTAGTTGTTTGATGTTCTGCATCTCCTCCTGGTTTTTAGCTTGTTCGTTGGACTGGGCCATGTCTTCCTGTTTCTTAGTATGGCTTGTAATTTTTGTTGGTTTCTAGGCATCTGTTTATCTTGATAGGTTTATTCAGTTGATTAGCTTCTTTCTCTATTCTATGGTTTTATTTTGTTCTTGTTTTTGTGTGTGGTAAGATTTCACTTTGACACTTTGTTGCTCTTATTCTATTTCCTTATTGTTGTCTATGTTCCTTTGAAAGAAAAAAAAATTAGGACCAGAGAAAAGGAAAGAGATAGGAAGAGAAAAAGAATAATAGTAATAATAGTAAAAGGTAGGAGAGCCAATGGTATAAGTCCTAGGAAATTGAAAAATTAACATGAGTAAAAAGCTCAAAGGAATAAGATTATAAAAGTGGGATAGAAACAATGAAACAAGAAACAGAATGGAGAAAAATATATAGAATGACTCAAAAGGCTGAAATGGCAAGAATTGGGATAAAGAAAAAAGAGAAAGAAGAAAGTAAAATAGAAAGTAAACAGAGAATAAAGGAGAGAGAGAGGCATAAAAACAAGAAAAATTGGAGACCAAATAAAAGAGGTGGAATGATATAACAACAGAAAACAAAAGATATAAAAATGAAAGAGGGAAAAGAAATAGCATAGGTAGAGTAAATCAGTAAACAAAAGAAAAAAGGGGGAAAATAGAAAAACAAGCAGAGAAATAAAAGAAGGGGAAACACAACAAGTAAAAATAAGACAGCAGTGACTCATTTGAAAAAAGGAGACAGAAAAAAAATTTAACACAGAAAAACATCCTTCTCTGTTAGACCTCTATGGATCTTCTCGGGTTGCTGGTGTTCATCAGTCACTCACTCTGCAGCCTGCCCTCTGCAGATTTTGAAATGGGTTTTATTGAGTAAGATAAGGAAAATTTTTAAAGAGGAACTTAAAAAAAAAAAAAAAAGAGAGAGAGAGATCCAGGAAAAGCTATACAAAGGGAATGTCTATATGTTCCCTGTCTTAAAGTTTCAGCTGGATGCCTGATAACCTGGAGGATCACTTTTCAAGGAAGGGCCAAAAACAAACCGGGGACCTTGTATATACTAGGCAGGAATTCTTCCACTGAGCTATTCTGCCTCCTTAGAGTAATGAGCCTTTCAGAAGGCCATCTGCCTCTTTTCCTTCCAGCAGGTTAGATTCCCTGCAGTCCGTGGGAGTGGTGCTGATCAGTCTCCTGTCTCTGCCTCCTCTCTGATGTAATTTCTCTCTTTACCTAGGCATGTGATGGCCTGCCTGAGGAGATCCCCGTGCCCTCTCCCTGTTGAGTCAGAGTCCCTTCCAATATTCAAGGGCTGCCCAGCTGGCCAAACTTACTGCAAAGAAATCACTCTCCACCCTCCCAGACCCCTCTTCCTTGCAGGGAATCTGCCATCACACTCCTGTTTGGAGCAGGGGGCCAATGCTCCACCTAGTCTGTCCTCCCTGAGGGCCAGGTATGTGTGCCGCTTCCATCCACCAAGTTAAGCAACCCACAATTTTCCCCTGTCTTCCCTATCTGTCTAGTACCCTCCTAGATGACTCAGAACACCTTCCCCGTGGAGGTAGACATCTGCTCTATTCTCAATTAGATATAGTTCACCAGGAGTTTTACCTTCATTTAATATCTCAGGTTCGGCGAGGGGAGCCTTTCGGGCAGCAGGGAGGTTTAATAACTCACACTTGTTTTGGCTTTTTCATCTCTCTGACTCTCACTCTTCTGGGAGTTGTGAAGTAGTGTCTTGGTTTGCTTTACCCCAAAGCAGGTCCCCAAGGCAATCTCTGGCTTTTTCTCAGTTATTTTAGTGAGAGCTGAGGCTTATCTGTGTAAACCATCCGCCATGTTCCCACAATCCCTCCCCAGCCCCCAATTTCACTTTCGATTTCCTCTTTAACCCATTAGTTGTTGAAGAGTATGTTGTTTAATTTCCACATAATTGTGGACTTTCTGTTTTCACTATTTATTTCTAGCTTCATTCCCTTGTGGTCAGAAAATACAAATTGTATGATTTCAATATTTTTTAATTTATTGAGATTTGTTTTATGGATCAACATATGGTCTATCCTGGAGTATGATCCATGTGCACTAGAGAAGAAAACATATTCTGTTTTTATTGGATGCAGTGTTCTACATATGTCTGTTAGGTCTAGTTACTTCACTTTATCATTCAAGGTCTTTACCTCTCTATGGATCTGATTAGATGTCCTAACCATTATTCAATGTTATGTGTTAAAATATCCTACTATTAATGTAGAACCATCAATTTCTTCCTTAAAATCTGTTAGTATTTGCTTTGTATATTTTGGGGCTCTGCTGTTAGGTGCATAATTATTTAGAATTCTTACATCTTCCTGTTGAATTGCCTCCTTTATCAATTTGAAAAAGTCTACTTTATCCTATATTAATATAGACAACCCAACTCTCTTTTGGTTACTACTTGCATAGCACACTTTTTTCATCTTTTCAACCACAAACTACTAGTATCTTTGAACTTTAGGTAACTCTCTTGCAAACAGCTTATCATTGTGTCATGGGCCAAGGATACTGACTACTGCCCAAGGGATCTGCCTGGGTCTCTCAACCTGTGGCTATTGGACTCTAGCTCTCTGCTCTTCCCCAGGTTTCCTGCCCTCCATGGTACTTCTACCTATGGCCTTCCTGTAGGATAGACAATTCTCACCTGTTCCCAGAGGGGATGGGCAGGTAGAGGCTCTGAGATGCATGGTTATCCTTCTTAGCTTCCTGGGGGGCCACCTTCCTTCACAGGGCATGGGGTGTGAAGTATAGTCCTACCCCTGCTCTTGACTCCACTGGGGCAGGAATGGGAATCAGATGAAGGCATCCTGAACCCCATCTTCCTCCACATGTCCCCTCCTAAAAGAGAAATGAGAATCAGTCTGTACAGCCCATAAGGTGTACAGACTTATCCTCTCCACCAAGGTGGGTTCTTCCTGAACCCCTACTCCTCATGCATCCCTGTATGTACCCCCTCTGACTGCTGACCACTTTTCTGACCCATATGGCTCTTGTAGGTGAAGCAACTTTTCCACAGGAGATGGTTCAGGTGGGCATACACCCTGCAGCTACAGAGAAGAGAGTACTGTATCTTTGGATGCCAGAAAGCAGAGAAGACCTAGCCTGGACTCTGTGAATGGAGATGCTGCAGTCCCATCTTTCATCTTTACCTCTGTCCCCCACAGAGCTCAGCCTCCCCAGACCCTCCTCCAGAGATGAGGGCAGAGAGGACTGTGCGAACTTGGCAGGTAAAACATGTCACTTTTCCTGCCCTAGCACTTACTCTGCGACTTCCTGTGCTTCTTTCAGGCCAGGCAACTTCTTATCCAGAGCCAGCTTGGTCTTCACTGCAGCTTCACCTGCCCTAACAACTTCACGTAAATATGCTTTGGTTCATTGTAGTTGTGTCCTGTTTTTTGACCCAGCTGTACTGGATTGTCAGAGGTCAGAGGACATGATGGAAAACAGAAGGATTAGGGATTCTCTCAAGCTGCTGTCATACCAAGTGTAGCAGTTTGGCAATTTCATTTAGTTATGAATTCCAAAAATAGATATTGGATTATGCTTGTAAACTGGTCTATTAATCTGAGCATGATTAAGTTATGATTAGAACATTGACTGGGCCACTTCAGTAGGGTGTTGAGCCCCACCCCTTGGTGGGTGAGGAATCAAAGATAAAAGGCATGGCAAAGGACAGAGTTGGAGCAGTTTTGAGTTGTAGTTGTGATGTGGAGTCTTGAGCTGGAGCCCTGAGAAGTAGCATACAGAGGAGCTTGGTCGTGAGGAAAGAGAGAAGGCCCTGGGAAGAGAAGCAAGCCATTTGCCTGATAGTCTACAGCTGGCCTTGTGGCACAAAGCAAACCTGAGCCTAGAGAGAGGCAAGCTCTGGGAAGAGAGGAACCCAAGAAGCCTGAACCCTGGCAAACGTCGGCAGCTGTCATGCTCCAACACGTGGGAACAGACTTTGGTGAAGGAAGAAACTTATGATTTATGGCCTGGTAACTGCAAGCTTCTACCCCAAATAAATACCCTTTATAAGGACCAACATATTTCTGGTATTTTGCATCAGCACCTCTTTGGCTGACTAATACACCAAGGAAAATTAAAAACTGTATTTTCTGTATTGAAACCTAAGACACCTATCTTCCTACATTAATCACACAAATTCACACTCACACATATATGTACACATGTGTACACACAGGCACACATTCTTATATGTGACACCCACATACATGAGAACATTTGAACACGCACTCATGCACACACAGTCACACATGCACCATGAAAAGCTGTCATTAAATGGGAAAGGGGAGAAATCCATGCATAGAGCACCTTCTGTGTGTTAGCTGCATGTCCTGGGACAAGACACTGAAACTTCCCGAGTCTCTATTTCCTCCTTCCAAAGAGGAGTGATGAAGGCACCTTGTTCATAGAATGGGATGAGGTTTAAATGAATTAGTTCATTTGATGGTTAGGCTAATTTGTCAACTCGGCCAAGTAATGGTACCCAGTTGTTTAGTCAAATAAGTATGATATAATTGTAATACATGGGCATTTCATGGAGTTTAATTATCAGTGAATTGACTGCATAGATGGCTGATTATATCTACAATCAAATGAGGAGATGGAAATCAGTAATCAGTGATGTTTCATCCAACCAGTTGAAGGCCTTAAAAGGAAAAGTGACTTCAGCTACAGAGAGAGGATTCCCATCTCTACTTCAAACAGACAGCATCTCCTGGGGCAAGGCTCTGGGTGAGAGTGTTTTTAGCACCTTAATAGAGTTTTTCGGAGTTTAAAGGTACAATGATGTTGGCTGGTTGTAAATACACTGGATACAGTTACAAAAGAAAGGAATGAGCTGAAGGCTTCAAATTTGCAACTTAAGTCCAGCATGAATGATGTGAGAGAGTCTATGTGTGCCCTGAAGCAAAATTTTGTTTGGTGCGGACTTGAGATCTCTAAAAAGTAGATTCTGTCTCATTGTGCCACTAGCAGAGTTACAACAGAAAGGAAAATCTCAACCTTTTATGGTATCTGCTCTTAAATTAAGGGCATTGACTAAAAAGGAGTGGAATCCTGAGGATTGGTATGGAGACATATGGGTTGATGATGATGGCAGTGAGGACATTGAAACATAAATACTGCTAAGACTTTGCCAGATAAAGTGTAACGGCCTGCCATGAAGGGGCAACCACCTGACTTCCTTCCTGCCCTGAGGAGATGACCACACAATGTCAAGCCTGTACCACACAACCTCCAGACTGCCCCAAGTAACCCTGACTTCCTCCCTACCCAAAGAAGGCAATCATCCAACCTCCATCCTGCCAAGAGGAGCCTGTACTTCAACCCCCACATGAAGAGACTAATCTTGTCTCATCAGATGAGAATGTAATGGAATACACTGAGGTAACTGGCTTGCAAGTCACTTCTAATGCTTTTCATTATCCACCCCCAACACCCCTTTTTTCCCAGACTTATAACTAAATTAATAAGTCCTCAAAAATGAAGTACAAAGTGTGAACCATGAGAAGTACAATATACTCCAAAATAACAGCATGGTTTTCCATTTATATAGGCATAAATTAGGGGAATATGTGTGGGAATGAATATCAAGGGTATTGGATAATGGTAGAAGGAATATGAAGTTATATTAGACTGAATTTTTTTATATGGGCCCATTAAGTAGGGATTCTGGATTCAATGTTGCAGATCTAGGGGTTAGAAAGGGCACCAACCATTTGTTCAGGTGGTTGGCTGAAACATGGACCAAAAGATGGCCGATACTACCTGAGGTTGAGATACCAGAATTACCATGGTAAACTGTAGATGAGGGGATCTAAAGGTTTAGATAGATTGGAATGTTAGAACAGGTTTACCACCTAAGACCTGCTCACCCATCACAGGAATGGCTAGAGAACACACCTTTCACCAGGACTGTGAGGGATAAAATATGAGACTAACTCCATCTTCCAAAGGAAGTCACGAGATCTTCCTTTGTAGGTCAGATAATATTGTGAGAACTTCTGTCATGGAACTAGGATCCTTAAAGACTATGGAGGATGATTGGCTCCTGGGCCAGCAAAAGAAAAGTGGCAACACATAATCGCCAAAGATATGGCTACACAAAGAAAAGTAGGCTCAAAGCATACTCAAAATAGTGTGATTCACAGAGACCTATGGCATTGGTTAATAGATCATGGGGTACCTAGAAGTAAAATAGATGGGCCATCTACTAAATTCCTAATTAATCTGTATAAGCATAAGAGTTCTAAATCAGGCTAACAAAACTTTAACTTAAATGAAAGCTACAATGACTCAAGTCCCTTAATCAATTCCCAGATTGAGACAGTTTACAGACACAGAGCCCCTTGAATGAGGAAAAGCCTGGGTCCCTTTGAGAAAGGAACATTTACACTGCCTAAAATGTATGCTGTATCTTCCTCCCAGGTTTCCCCAAAGAGACAGACCTACAGCCTTTTACCAGAGGAACTGTGCATTGGGGAATAGAAAATGATCAGACATTTTCAGGATTGTTAGACACTGGCTCAGAAGTCACATTAATTCCATTGGACACAAAACATCACTGTGGTCCAACGGTCAGAGTAGGGGTTTGTGGAGATCAGATGATCAATGGAGTTTTAGCTCAGGCCTGTCTAAAAGTGGGTCCAGTGGGTCCCTGGTCCCATTCTGTGATATTTCCTCAGTTTCAGATTGCATAATTGGAATAGACATACTCAACAACTGGCAGAATCCCTACATTGGATACCTTACTTGTGGAGTGAGGACTGTTATGGTAGGAAAGACCAAATGGAAGTCACTAGAACTTCCCCTACCTAGCAAAATAGTAAATCAAAAGCAATACCAGATTCCTGGAAGATTTCAGAGATCAGTGCCATCATCAAGGATTTGAAGGATGCTAGGATAATGATACTCACCACATCCCCATTCAACTCTCCTATTTGACCTGTGCAGAAATCAGATGGCTCTTGGAAGATTTGAGTGGATTATTGTAAATTTAACCAGGTGGTGACTTCAATTGCTGCTGCTTTTCAGATGTGGTATCATTGCTTGAGCAAATCATCACGTCCCCTGGTACCTGGTATGCAGCCATTCATCTGGAAAATGTTTTTCTCAATTGCCATTAGTAAGGACCACCAGAAACAGTTTGCTTTCAGCTGACAAGCTAGCAATATTCCTTCACTGTCTTATCTCAGGGGTATATCAACTTTCCAGCCCTATATCATAATATTGCTCATAGGGACCTTGATCATCTCTCTCTCTCACACAAAATATCACACTGGTCCATTATACTGATGATATCATGCAGATTAGACCTAGTGAGTAAGAAGTAGGAACTACTCTCAGCTTATTGGTAAAGCATTTGCATAAGAGAGGATGGGAGATTAATCTAATAAAAATACAGGGGCTTTCACCTCCATGAAATTTCTAGGTGTCCATTGGTGTGGAACATATCGAGATATGCTTTCTAAAGTGAAGGATAAGCTGTTGCATCTGGCCAAAAATGCTTAGTTGCCTCTTCAGATTTTGAAGACAATATATTTCTCATTATGGAGTAGCATAATGTGCTACTCCAGCCCATTTATCAAGTGACCAGAAAACTCCTAGTTTTCTGGAACAAGAGGAGGCTCAAAATCAGGTTCATGCTGTTGTGCAAGCTGCATTGCACACTTAGGCCATATGATCTAGCAGGTCCAATGGTGCTGAAAGTGTCAGTAGCAAATAGAAATACCATCTCCTAAAGGAGAATCACAATACAGACCCTTAGGATTCTAGAGCAAATCCCTGCCATCCTTTGCAGGTAGCTACTCTCCTTTTGAGAAACAGCTTTTGTACAGCTACCGGGCCTTAGAGACTGAATACTTAACCATTCTCCACCAAGTTATCATGAGACCTGAGTTGCCTATCCTGAGATGGGCATTGCCTAGCCCAACAAGTTATAATGTTGGGCATGCACAACAGCACTCCATCATAAAGTGGAAGTGGCATATATAAGAAAGGGTTTTAGCAGGTCCTGAAGTCACAAGTAAGTTACATGATGAAGTGGCCCAAATGCTAATGGTCACCACTTCTGCCACATCATCTTCTGTTTCCCAGCCCACAGTTATGGCCTCTTGGGGAGTTCATTACAATCAGTACACTGAGGAAAACTTGGGCCAGTTTTACATATGGTTCTGCACAGTATGTAGATAGCACCTGAAAGTGGACAGCAGCAGCACTGCACTGCAGTCCGTTTCTGGGATGTCACTGAAGGACAGTGGTGAAGGGAAATCTTCCCAATGGGCAGATGCACCAGGGTATTCATTGCTTGGAAAGAGAAATGGTCAGAGGTGCATTTGTACACTGATTCTTGGGCTGTTGCCAATGGTTTGGCTGGAAGGTCAAACACTTGAAAGGAACATGATTGGAAAATTGGCGACAAAGAGTTTGGGAAGAGCTCTTTCTGAGTGAGCAGAAAACATGAAAATATTTGTGTACCACATCAATTATCACCAGAGGGTGACTTCAAAGGATGAATATTTTAGTAAACAAATGGATAAGATGACCCATTCTGTAGATACCAATCAGCCTCTTTCCCTCACCACTCCTGTCATTGCTCAATGGGCTCAGGAACAAAGTTGCCATGGTGATAGGGATGGAGGTTATTCATGGGCTCAGTAACATGGACTTCCCCTCACCAAGGCCAACTTGGCTACAGTCACTGCTGAATGCCCAATCTGCTGACAGCAGAGACCCAGACTTATCCCCTAATATGGCACCATTCCCTTGGGTGATCAGCCTGCTACCTGATAGCAGGTTGATTACACTGGATCCCTTCCATCATGGAAGAGGCAGTGATTTGCTCCAACTTGAATAGACACATATTCCACATATGGCTTTGCCTTCCTTGTACACAATGCTTCTTCAAAAATTCATCTTAACATCTGTTGGTCTACAGGTCTTAGTTTGAAAAGGAGGAGTGCTTCTACCAGGAACACAACAATGATTCCATTGAACTGGTAGGTAAGACTGCCACTTGTACACTTGGGGGATCCTCATGCCTCTTCATGCCCCTGCAAAGAAGAGAATGACTGTACTGGCTGAGGTGAATGATCCCGACTATCAAAGGGAAATAGGACTACACTTACACAATGGAGGCAAAGAAAAGTTTTCTTGAAATGCAAGAGATCCCCTAGAGTGTCTCTTACTACTTCCATGCCCTGTGATTAAAGTCAATGGAAAATTTCAACAATCAAATCCAGACAGGACTAGCAATGGCCCAGAATCTTCAAGAAAGAGGTTTGTGTCACCCCACCATGCAAAGAAACATGGCCAGCTAAGGTGCTTGCTGAAGATAAAGGGAACATGGAATGGGTAGTGGAAGAAGGTAGTGCTATATACAAACCTTGACCATGTGACCATTTATAGAAATGAGGACTGTAATGGTTATGAATATTTCTTCCTTATTTTTTCAAGAGTATGTTTGTATATGTAAATAAAATGAATATCTTTGTTTTCTTTCCTATTCCTTCTTCTTATCATATGACATAAGCTGTATTAGTTTCATCTTGTAGTATTAAAAATGTCAAGTTTACAAGTGAATATTACCCGAGTACTTGCACCCTACTCTGGAGGGATTTAATGTATTTCCAGTTGTAAGCTAATTGTAATACAAGGTCATTTCATGGACTTTAATCATCAGTGAATTGATTGCATAGATGGATGATTACATCTACAGGAGATTGCCATCAGCCATGAGTGATGTTTCATCCAATCAGTTGAAGGTCTTAAAAGGAGAAGTGATTTCAGCATTCAGAGAGAATTTCCATTTCTACTTCAGAAAACCAGCATCTCTTGGGGAACTCATTGAGGACCTTCACTGGAACCCCTGGTTTGCAGCCTGCCATGTGGAATTTGGACTTGTGCATCCCCATGGTCATGTGAGACAATTTTATAAAATCATATACTAATTACAGATATCTCCTGTTAGGTTCTGTTTCTGTAGAGCACCCTGACTAATACAGTCTATGAAAGGTGCTCAGAGAAGACCCTGGCATTAGTCAGCACTTGGTAATTATTGGCCCCCATGATTACTGCCCAGAGTTTGGGGCAGCAGATGAAGGCCTGGATTTAACCACTGACCAGTTGAACACAGTCTCTTCTCCCTCCACCAGGCAAGGAAACAATAATGGGGGGAAAAGTTAGAGAGACACCCCACCATGATGTCCATGGCAGGCAGATTCTCTCTGCTGACCTCCCAAACTCAGACCAGAGTCAGGGAAGGGTGGGAGGGGACAGTCACCAAGTTAGAAGCTTACCTCCCTTCACCAGCCCACAGTGTTTGATCTGAGAACTGAGTTGCCTTTACTCCCCTCATTGACCCACAGGATGCCACAATTGTTGGTTTCCTTCTTCTCCCTGGTTGTCCTTCTCAGGTTCTTATCTGTCCAGACTCACTCTCTTGGTCAGCTCACCCAATCTCATAGCTTCCAGCAGCATCTACTCATAGTTTGTCATCTCTGTCCCTAAATGTGGACTTTTATTCAATGTGGTGGCATTGGAGGTGAACTAGACATCTCATACTCAATGCACCTATAAACTGAATGTCTGCATAATGTCCCCCATAAGGATGTCTGCAAATTAATCCCTTTAACCTGGGAATATGTGACCTTACATAGCAAAAAAGACTTTGCAGATGTGATACAGTTAAGGATCTTGAGATGGGAGATAATCCTGGATTATCCACTTGAGCCCTAAGTGCCATCACAAGTGTCATTATAAGAGAGAAGCAGAGGGAGATTTGACACAGGAGTGAAGAAAGCCATGTGATGATGGAAGCAGAGTCAGAAGAAGAATATGCTACACCTGCACCTTTGAAGATGAAAAAAGGGTCCAGAAGCTAAGGAATGAAAGCAATGCAGCTCTAGAACCTGCAAAAGGCACAGAAACAGATTTTCCCCTAAAGCTTCCATAGGCAGCTCAGCCCTGCTGATGCCTTGGCCTTGACCCAGGGAGACTGAATTTAGACTTCTGGTCTGCAGAGCTGTTAGAAGATAAATGTGTATTGTTTTAATCTAAAAGGTTTTTGGTAATTTGTTACAACTGCAGAAGCCAAAGGAAACCCATACACTGATTGTTTCTCTAAAACCAGCTTCTCCCTGCCTTCCCACCTCAGCTGGTCGTGACCACATCTTTGCAATGGCTCAGGTAAAAAATCTGAGTTTTCTTTGAATCCATAACATATTAGCAACTTCTGCCAGCACTGCCTTCAAAATACATCCAGAGAACCTCCATTTCTTCATACTTCCAATGTCACCATCTTGGTTTGACCTATAATTGTCCTGGATGGTCCACAATTGCACAGTAACTAGCCTCCCTGCTTCTTCTTTGTCCTTGCAGCCTATTTTCAGCACACCAGTGAGGGTTGTCCTGTACAAAGCAAGGGCTTCATAATTCATTAGAACTCAGATCTCTTCAAGGCCCCTCCAGCTTCCACAATCCAGCCACCAGCCCCTCTCCGACCTCTTGTCCTTCCACATGTCCCCAGTCCACTCTGAAGCAAACTCTTGCCCTCCCTCAAGCACACAGACACATTCTGGAAAGAAAGACTGGGCCTTGGCTGACTCCTGTTCAGGCAACCTATCCCTCAGATCCTCATGTGGCTCACTTCCTCACCTCCTTCAAGTCTTTGCTGGACATGGACACCTATTAACTTATATTCAATTGCTGCCCCACTCCTGGCTCTTCAGCCCCCCACTCTGCTTTGAGTTTCTTCTTTGCCACCATTTGATATGCTATAGGATTCATTTAGCCATTGAATGTCTTGATTATTGTCAGTATTTCCATTTAGAATGTAGTGTCTAATAATAGAGGTATTTTTCTTTTCCTGATGATCTTCAGCACCTAAAGGTGACCTCAGCACATAGTTAATATTCAACCATTGGTCAAATGAATGAATTACAATGATGGTTCGAGGACAAATCTAAGTTACAAGATCCTACATCCAATTTGAATTCCAGACACAGTCATCTCGACATGTCACATTTTAACAAAATTTAATATTACTGAATGAATGTCCCTTCTGAAATCTACCTTTCCCCTAGGCTCTGCCATCTCATTCAAGGATCACCATCTACTGAGTTGCTCAAACAAGAAACCTCAGAGTCATGTTTGACCCCACAGTCTTCACTTCTGCCTCTTTGGCCCCATTCTTTCTCCCACCCATGCCACTCTATCATGACTGTTAACAGTGCAATCCAAGCCACTGCTTTCCCCTGGACTTCCCTCTGACCCATCAGCCTCCATTTTTGTCCACCTCCAATCTATGGCTGCTGTGATCTCTTTAAAACTTACATCTGTCAGGCACCTCTGACAGACTCCCTTTGATTGGTTCCAGTGAAGTCATGTGTCTACTTGGTGAGGTTGTGGTGACCTGTCATTTGGCAAAACACTGACTTAGGTGATGCTATGAAGGTTTCTTAAAAATATGTGTTTCTCTACAGTCAGTTGACTTTAATTAAAGGAGATTACCCTCAATAATGTGTGGACTTCATCCAATAATTTGGATTTCATCCATAAGAGCAAATAACTGAAGTTTTCAGAGAGAAAAGAAACTCTGCGTCAAGACTACCCATCTACTCCTATCTGAATTCCACACTGATGGCATCCTCTGTGAATTTCAGCCTCAGGACTGCAATACCAAATCTAACTGTAATTTCAAGCCTGCCAGCCTGCCCTACACAAATCAGAATTGTCAACCTCCACAATTGTATGAGCCTATTACTTAAAATAAAGCTCTTTAGATATGTATATAGATAGATGATATAGATGTAGAAGTAGATGTAGATATAAATGATATAGAGATAGAGATGATATAGATAGAAACAGAGATGATAGAGAGAGAGAAAAAGAGATAGATGATAGAGATAAAGATAGAGATAGATATGGTAGAAAGATAGAGAGGCATACACGCGCACACACACACACACACACACACATCCTGTTAGTTCTATTTTTCTGGAGAAGCCTGACTGACACAGTTGCCATCACATCTAGAATGAAATCAAAACTCATTTACACCTCACAGGGTGCATCCTAGACCATGGACCTCTCCACACCACTGTGCCTCATGCCCTCACTCATCACTTCCCAGCCTCTTGCCTCAAAGGCACCATCACTTACATGCCCTCCACCCTTCTGTAGGCCATGTCTCCAAAAGATCAAGATTTTTCATCTCCATTGGTCTCAGCCTCTGCCCACACTCCCATAGCTCATCTCTCAACACAATTTGTAATTATTTATCAGTTTTCAGGCCTTCTTGCTTCTCAATTTTTTCTCTAAGCCACATGAGAGAAGACATGGCACACACCCAGCCTCAAGAACAGATTAATAAATCCTTGAATGAATGGTCAGGCTGGATGGGTGAATGGTCTCAGGGCTGGCTGATCAAAGGAGAGAGCTCATTTGGGCCTTCTGACCTAAGCAATGCTCTCCAGGCCAGCTCCTACCAGAGATGTCCTGAATGTATAATCACAGCTCCAAGAAGCAGGTTTTAATCTATCCATCTGGAAACTGATATGCATCCTTAATCCCCACATGGAAGCTCCTCGGATGCTAATGAGGATGTTTGCAACCCAAGCCAATAACTTGTAATATCCTCTGAGAATGGTGAAAGTCTGGTTTGATCCCAAGGCCTGGTATATGTGTTTTTTCTCTGTCCAGAAGACATATTTTTAAAATGCTACAAAACACATATCAAGATTTACATAATCACCAATAAACATCTTACACTGCATATTTTTTTGAAGTGCCCAAACTCCACTAAGTACAGCCAGTCTATTTGTTTAAGACAGTTACAATCTTAACATCTATTAGCCTTTTGATGTTTATTTCACACAATGCCCACCTACTTCTTCAACATCAAAACCAGTGAGCTGCCTTCCAACATTACTTCCCTTTTTTAAAATCTTAAATGTCATTCAACACCTGCATAAATACATAAATGTGTGTGCTGGAGGCATGTGACTGGTCATATGGGACCGTTTACCTTCCTGTGTCCCCATGTTGATTGCCTTTCCCAACAATGGAACCACAGGCCCTAATTCAGTGCCTTTGTCAGGTGGAGCCAAGGGTGATTTCCTTGCACACATCACAGCCTGACTGTATCACCACAGCATCTGTTTCTAGCTGTGGTAACAAACAGGACACACCCCTTCCCACCCCTAAATCAAGCATCTGACAAGGTTGGCGTTGCCTCTTGGAATTCACCCCCTCACCACATGTGCAAGCTCAATGATCCCTTGCTCTATTTGTTGTTAGGAAGAATTGTCTCACATGTTCTGCGTACCTCCCAGGCCTGGGCAGACACCAGGCTATGCTCTCCCCACAGTGAAGAGCCTCCCAGATTCCATGTCAAATCCTGCTTCTGGGGACTGAACTGGGTATGAATTTGTTAGATTTATCCTGGAAAGCATATTGGTTAGGATGAGATGCCAAATGAGACCTGGGGAAAAATAAAAAAAAGACAGAATATTTGCTCTCCTGTAAGGATAAGAAGTAAATTAAAGAGCAGTACTGCTATAAATCAAAAGTGAAACTAAAATAAATCATGAGAGAATATTTACATTCTCTAGGGGTGAATAAGTGTTTTCTTAGAAGGACATCAAGGCTAGGAAATTTAAAAGATAAGATGAACAGTTTTACCTACAGAAAAAAAAAACAAACTGTAAGATTAAATTTACCATAAATGAAGTAAAAGATTACAGGAAAGAGAGTGATCAAAGCATCTAAAGAAAAAAAGCCCAAGTCAATGAATATTGAAAGATACGTGGTAAACTCAATCTTCAAGAAAAAGGTTTTAGTGGAAAGGTGAGGTAGGGGAGATCATTTCCAGTGTGTTGAAACACAAATAGTCAACACAATACATGAAAATCATTAAAAGTCACAAATAATAATATTTATTAATACTTCAAACAATTGGTCATTCATTTATGGAGCAAAGGTTTATAGAATACCTACTGTGCCTGAGCAAGTGTTCAGGTAGAGACACTCACATACCTAAGATCATTTCTGACAGGTATAAACAAAAAATTAAAGACAAATGTTCCATAAAAGACAACTAAGCCAGATGATGGCATAGGCATCAGTGCCAAATGCTATTTTAGAGTGTGTTCAAAGTGATTTACTTGAGGTGACATTTGACATAAGGAGCTGAATGGATTAAAGGGAGTCACATTCTAGGCATAATGAGCAGAAAGTGAAAAGGTCTTTGGGCAGAAATATGTTTTGCATGTTCCAGGAGTAGTGGGTTGAATTTCATCCCTGAAAATTAGATATGTTGAAGTTCTACTCCCCAGTACCACAGAATGTGACCTTATTTGAAAATAGGGTTATTACAGACAGAATTAATTAAGTTAAATGAAGTCACTCTGGAGTAGGGTGGCTTTTTAATCCAATATGATTCATATTCTTACAAGAAAGGGATAATAGGAAACAAGTGAGACAGACAAAGGAGAGAAGGCTACTTTATGACAGAAGCAGTGATTGAAGTCAAAGGATTACTGGCAAACCACTAGAAGCTGGAGGAGGCAAGAAAAGACTTTGCACTACAGATATCAGTCTTCTGGTCTCCAGGCTTGTGTTTTAAACCACCCAGTTAATGGTACATTGTTATGGCAGCCCCAGGAAACTAAGACAAGTGGCAATAAAACCAATGGAGTTATGGTCATGTGAGAAAGTGGCAGAGTGGGAATGAGGACTTGGGAAGACAAACCAGGCTAGACCATGCCAGGTCTTATTGGCCCTGATTCTAGGTTTGAGTATTATTTGGAAGTGATGGGAAGCCCCTGCAGGGGCTGGATTCTGAGTGTCCCTGGAAAGTAAACTGTGCTGGAGCAAGAATGGAAACAGGGTGACCCACTAGAGACCATGGCCAAAGTCTAGATGAGAAAGAGTGTTGACACATGGGTGTGGGACAATGGATAGAAGTGTTCATATGATGGGTATCCATTGAAGGCAGAACTAATGGGTTTGCTAATGGGTGGGTGTCTGCAATGGCAGAATTGTTCTACCATTGATCAGCCTGAGTAGCAGCACAAATGCAGTCACCATTTACTGAGATGGTAAGCACAGGGTAAGGAGCAAATGGGAGATCAAGATCTCTTCAAGAACTCTGCTCTTGGCACGGCATGTTTGAGCTCCCCATGAGATATCCAAGAAATTATGCTGGATATACATTTGGATGTATGATCATGGTGTTCAAGAAAAAGTCAGAAATGGAGATTCAAATCTGGGAACCATAGGAACTTGTAGAAGTTGTTTATAGCTATGGGACTGGTTGAGATTGCAAGGAATGGGTGTGGAAAGAAAAACAGAAGTCCACGGTGAAAGGCAGGGGATGGAAACTACTAGAGGTGGGTCAAAGCCAAGAAAAGATGCTATCTCAACTGTGCCAATATTTCTGATAATTTTTGTCATATGAGGGTTAAGAGTGACCCATTTACCTAGCAAAGTGGAGGCCATTGTATCCTCAACGGTGTCTCAATGTAAATTGACTACTTGACTAGAGTGGGCTGAAAAAGGAAGAGGGAAAAGTTGAGCAGAACAACGAGTAAAGGCAGAGGGAGCATGAAAGCAGAATTCAAAAGTGTGATTTATCAGACATCTATAGTTTTCTGTAACCCAAAATAAATGATTATATATGCTCATCAAACATAGAGTATTTGTAAAAGTCAACCATTTACTGGGCCAAGGAGCAAGACTCAACGTATTGAAAAATATTTAATCATACTTATCAAATTCTCTGACAGCACTGAAAATAAGGTAGAAGTCTACAGTAAAAAGATAAATGAAACATCTATAGACTTCTCATGGGTCAAATAAGAAGAGAAATTGATGGTCTTAAATGTTTAAAAAGGAGATAACACTGAAAAATAATGACAAGTCCAAATTAAAAAGCTAAAAAGAGAAGAGAAACACAAAGAAAGAAGGAAGGAAATAAGCATATAAGCAAAAAACTCCAATGAAATACATTACAAGAAGACATAAAGGGGCTAAACAAAGCCAAACCTCTTTCTTTGAGAAGACAAATCTCTGAGGATAACTTAACAAGAAAAAAATAGAAAGCAAGTATATATATCTCCTTATATATATCAGTTATCTTTGATGATACTATTGAAATTATTTTGGGACATCATGAAACATCCCATAAGACAGCAAAAATAGTTGATAAATGCTGTGTATTCTGCCTGCTACGTGGACCAGACATTCCCCTCTCTTTCTCCCTTTCCTTGGGCTTGGCTATTCTCTGACACACAACAATATAGAAATTATGCATTACCTTACAATGACCTCTAAATATTCAAGTGAAAGAAAGAGTCTTTGTAAGGCTATAGCTGCCAGAGATAACTGATTCCTCTGATATATCTGGACATAGTAAATTGAAAACCTTCTGGCAAGGATTCACCATTTGAGATGCCATTAAAACACTAGTGATTCATGGGAGGAGACCAAGATATTATCATTAACAAGAGTTTGGAAAAAGTTGATTCGAACCTTCATGGATGACTTTGAGAGGTTCAAGACTCCAGTGGAAGAATTAACTGCAGATGTGGTGGAAATAGCAAGAGGAGTAAAATTGGCTGTGGAGCCTGAAGATGTGACATAATAGCTGCAACTCGTGACAAAACTTTAACAGATGAGGAGTTGCTTTTTATGGATGAGCAATAAAAATGGTTTCTTGAGATGGAATCTGCTCCTGATGAAGGTGCTGTGAACATTGTTGAAATTACAACAAAGAATTTTGAAAATTATATCAAATTAGTTGATAAAGCAGTGGCTGGATTTTGAGGATTGACCCCAATTTTGAAAGAAGTTCTACTGTGGGTAACATGCTATCAAACAGCAATGCATGCTACAGGGAAATCTTTGATGAAAGGAAGAGTCAATTGATGTGACAAACTTCATTGTTGTCTTATTTTAAGAAATTGCCATAGCCACCCCAGCCGTCAGCAACCCCCACCCTGATCAGTCAGCAGCCGTCATCATCAAGACAAATCCCTCCACCAGCAAAAATATTACAACTTGGAGAAGTCTCAGGTGAGGGTTAAAATTTTTTAGTAATAAAGTATTTTATTTTATTTATTTTATTGTGGATAAAAATCAAATTTTTCACAATACATACATATATTTGTAAAATGATATATAAATACATATGCATATATGTGCATTTGTTTACAT
>JAQZBX010022390.1:0-31603 GCA_029593785.1 Cabassous unicinctus
TAATTAAAAAAAATTTTTTATCCCCTCTCCGCCAGATGGCTCTCTTGTCTGTCTGCTCATTGTCTGCTCATTGTGTCCACTCATTGTCTGCTTGTGTTCCTCAGGAGGCACCGGGAATCAAACCCGGAACCTCCCATGTGGGAGGCGGGTGCCCAACTGCTTGAGCCACATCCGCTCCCCTGGACCTCATTCTTGAGTTGACCCCTGCAAAGGGCCCCTGACAGCTGAAGGCAGAACGTGAATGTGGAACACGTAAGTCCTGCGTCTGAATTCTAAGGCTGTGCTTCCCAAGTGAAGCAAATTCCCCGTGTGAATCATTTTGTGGACATTTTTTAAAAGGAGGAAGGAAATATCTGTCTCGCTTGTTTTTCTTTTTGTTTCTCCAGTGCTGCCTAATGAGACCCCCACATCATGCCTCGATTTACTCAAGTTCCAGCGTGCAGTGCGGGTGGGCTGGAAACTGGAATTCTTTCCCCCAGCTTGGCCTGTGCTGTCCCGAGAACAGCCTCTATTTTTCCAGCGAGTGTCATGGTTCACGAGACGGTGGACACACTGGCAGCTCAGCCTCCACGGGCGTCTGACGGTGGAGGCGTCCGATTCCACGCAGCCTGGGCCCCAGAGAGAAGTGCAGATCCACCACCTGCCATCGATGTCTACACAGCAGGTCGGAGTGGGGGAGACCTGGCCAGCACAGGGGCTTGAGGGGGGGGTGACTCCAGCCTGGGGGTGCAAAACAGTTGTCCTGCCCTGAGGTGCCGGCAGCGCCCCCTGCTGGTAGGGGACGAGTGTGGCTGGCGACGGCAGAGCCCCGCAGGTCAGCGGCTGTCGCTGCCCCTCACTTGTCATCTGCCCAGGGGCCCCCCTGGCCTCCCCAGCTGAGCGAGGAGTTGAGGTCCCCTGCTCAGAGAGGCACAGACCTTGCGACAGGAAGCTCTGTCCCCTACTGCCAGGCTCCCCCCACTCAGCTTCTAAAGTAAGGAAGAAGTTATTCATAAAAAGCTCTTTCGAATTTATTGTGTCTTTTGCCATTTCACAGACGTTTTCCCACCAAATCCTCCAATGCCCTGTGGGGAAGTCACCACTCTTCTGCCTGCTGCAGGGCTCAGCTCAGAGGGGAGGCCGCCGGCCCCAGGTCACACCGCTGGAAAGTGGGGCCGGGGACCTAAGCCCCGGACGACTCGAGACACGTGGGCAAAGACAACCATTAAAAACGATGCGAGGGGTGAAAGGCTGGCTTGCCTGGCATTTGCTTCAATAAATCTGGGGGCAGGCAGAGATGGGGGTGTGGGCGGAACAAGAAGGCGTGCTGGCTGAAGCGCTGAGAGCTGCGTGGTGACCGCCATGTGCTGCCTTCTTTGAGATGCGTCTGACATTTTTCCACGGTCAGTGGTTTTTAAAAATGATGTTAGCCTCGAGTCTGAAATGAGGTTTCCTCTCAACCCCCAAAATGTCTCCCTAACCAAAGAGGGCCTGGGCGGTGGGGTGCAGACCGAGCAAGGCTGGGCCAGAGGCTGATCACGTGGGCACTGGTCAGTCCTCGCCCCCCCCCCACTTCTGCACGCTTTTGAAACTCTCCAAAATAGACAGTAAGCAATAAAAATATAAAACGCATCAGTTAAAAAGTAATCACCTAGCAACTGGCCTTTACGTTCTGTCTTCCAGTCCTTTCATTTTGAACCCCGAGGCATTGTTTGGGGAGACTCCTTGCTCTGAAACCACCTCAAATGATGTCAGGTATTGATCCTTATTGGAGCAACTAAGCGGAAGGAGTAAAAAGTGAGGCAAAAAACCCCACCTAGATTCTGCAGCATTCGTGGGGGATGATCTATGAGCTCGGATATCGCTGAACATAAGTCTCAAAGATTTCTTTCAAAAGAAAAGCTACATGTGGTCTTGCTGTGAAAATCACGCACCTGAACCTACAAGCTTAATGGGGGGAGAGGGGGACTAATAGTGTGTGACTAGAGACTTGTGTCTTGGGAAAACAATTTCCATCCACAGTATCCAGCATGTATTAAAAGCTCAGATAACTCAGAAGTGAAAAGAAGATGATGTGCTTTGGAAAACAGGCACAAGACCCAGGAAGTGTTTCTCCCAGAGTGAAGACGCCGATGTTGACGAGGCATGTGATAAGCCGGCATAGCGTGGATTCAGGCAATGTGATGTGGGGAAGCATTACTTCTAAATGTTTGTACCAGATTAGCCGGGGCGGCCGGGGCACTCCAAACAGCCCAGACGCTGGTGCGTGTTATCACCGCGGCTTGTCATTCCCACGAAGCCCTACTGCGTGCCTGGCGGTGGCTTTCTCCTTGGTGACCTAGGGGCCCAGGTCCCTTCCTGCAGTGCTTGCACCCCCCTGGGGCCTCGACATCCTGGGCTGAATCCCTGGCATCCAGCACAGATGGGTGGAGCGCCAGCAGATGGCACCAGGGGGTTTGAAGGGCCAGTCCTGGAGGTGGTGCCCACACTGCTGCCCACACTCCTGTGGGCGAGCTCTGTCACATGACTGTGCTAGCTGCAAGGGAAGCAGGGAGAGGGAGCCAGCCCCACCCCAGGCCTGAGAGGGGACCGGTTTGAAGGCCAACCTATCAGTCTTGGCCACATGTGCCATTTCATCTAATTCATGATTATTTAACCAACTTTCAAATTTAATGGGTTAAATTTTATTAGCATTCTTGTGATTATTTCATCAGCATCCAGGAAGTTTATATATTCATGTCAGACACAAAATTTTTGTAGGATTTTCTTCTGAGGCCGTTGGGTATTACCTTACATCTGGGGTTCCCTTATATTTAGGCACAGTTGTTATTTCTTGATTTAGAAAGATGTTTGCATTAGTTTACGTGAAAAGAGCAAGTTGAAAAATAGCAGTTCACAGTTGCTGAGTGAACCGTTGTCAATGTTTGAATTTAGTGCTTTCAGCAACCCAGGATGTGGATCGCCTGCTGGTAGAGCTCAGGGGTGGGAAGGCCCCAACTTCAACATTTATCGCCTTCCAGTGCAAACATGGGGGTGGGGTGTCGTGGCGGCTTGGAGCTCTGTCCCCCAGGAAAGCATGTCCTTCATCTTAATCCCTCCCTGTGGGTGTGAACCCATTGTAAATAGGACCTTTTGATGAGGTGACTCCAGCCAAGGAGTGGCCCAGCTCACTCAGGCTGGGTCTTCATCCTACTACTGGGGCCCTTTAAAAGCAGAACAAAATTCCGACACAAAGAGAGAAAGCCATGGGAAGAAACTGGAGGCCAGCAGATCCCAGAGAAGCCAGGAGAGGCCTTGTGTGCATTGCCACGGGACCAAGAAGCCCAGGGCCAAGGATCCCTGCCTGCCAGCCCCAGATTTCCAGTCTTCTGGGAGAAAGGCCTTGACGACGCCTTGACTTTGGAATCTAGCCTCAAAACTGTGACCCAATAAATTCCCGTTGTTCAAGCCCACCCATTGCATGGCATTTGTCTTAGCAGCCAGGAAG
Organism: Cabassous unicinctus; assembly: GCA_029593785.1. Taxonomy (NCBI): domain Eukaryota; kingdom Metazoa; phylum Chordata; class Mammalia; order Cingulata; family Chlamyphoridae; genus Cabassous; species Cabassous unicinctus. Next base: position 3,467 of record JAQZBX010022390.1, read on the forward strand.
CTAAAACATTAATGGCTTTATTTTTCCATGAAAAAGCAATTTGTACATGGATGCCTAGGAGAATGTTTCCAGGAACCCCCCTGAAATGACAACTGTGGTGACCCCTTGGGAGTGGAAAGGGGGAGGTTTCCAATTCACTAACTATTTTACTGAACATGCATATGAAAGTGCACAAGTCATAAATGCACAGCTCAACGAAGCGTTCTGAGTGCCAGGCACTTTGAGTCTTTTTACACGCACGAATCTCACAGCAACCCAGGACACAGGTATACATTGTCCCCTCCGTGTCGGTGACATGCCCAGGACACGTTGCTGACAAGTGGTAGAGCCAGAGCTTGCACTTGGCCTGGAGACCGCGTGTGCAATCTTAGCCCTGCCTATTTCCTCTATAGACGCTGAAATCAGAGCTGCCAGTGTAAGTCCGTCACACTTGGTCATTTTCCGTTACTCCCATGTTTGGAGTGAAATGGACAGAGTTCCCATTCCTCGAGGCGGGCTCTATAATTCTAAATAACCTTTTTGTGGTCATATCATGAAGCCTTGAGCTGAAAAACCCCTCCAGGTGGAGTAGCAGGGGGGGAATCTTGGTGGGGTGGGCTCTATTCCACTGCACTCATAAGTTTGGTCCCCGAGCTGTGGCTCTAAACAGCTACTGCAGAGCTCCTCCGAGTGAGTCAGGCACATCAAGTGGCAGGTGCCAATGGACTGAGGTGCATTCTGCAGCCTCATCCTTCTGCTCAACGTGGGGCCCTGATTTCTTCCCTCTCTTTCAACCCAACCCCCACGTCCAGTTGGCAATCAGGCCGTCAGCGGCAATCTCTCTTTTTTCCTTGTTTTTCTTTTAAAGGTTTCCAGAATTAACAAACTCTCCGTGCCCACCAAGCAACAGTAAATTTTGAATTTCATTTGGTGAATTTTCACATGTGAAAACACCCATATAAAATCAGCACCTGATCAAACGATAGAACGTTCTGGGCCCCTTCTGTGCCTCCCTCTTGACCCGAAGGGCAGTCGCTGTCCTGGCTTCTAATGCACGGGTCAGTTTTGCTGGTTTTTAATCTAAATACAATCAAAGGCACGGCAGCGTGGGCGCCTTCCTTTCAGGGCAGCGGCCGGGGAGTGGCCGCCTGGTGCCTAATGAACCTCCATGTCCTTGCCATGGTTGGAACAGGGAGGTTTTTAAATCTTCTCTATGTTTGTTTATATTTTCTCAATTTTCTGCAACGAATATATATCACTTACATAATGAAACAAATTTTTAAAATCAAAGGGGTAGAAAAAGCAGGCTGATTTCAAGGAGAACTGAAACAACAACCAGAACACGCTGCAGTCCTGGGGCTTCTGGTGCAGAGACAGCCTCAAAACATATCCCTTCTGGCCAAGGCCAGCCTGTCTGTCCGCCAAAGGTGAGGAGCCGGCAGCTGTCGCCGCGAGGCGCGTCCTCTGGCCCCAGGGCCCAGCGGGTGGAGGCAGCCTGAGGCCAGGCAGGGGGGGTCTCTGCTGCTGAATGTGCAGCCGGAGGCGCGATCCCGGCCTTCTGGTCTCCCCGGCCTTCTGGTCTCCCCAGCCTTCTGGTCTCCCCGGCCTTCTGGTCTCCCCGGCCTTCTGGTCTCCCCGGCCTTCTGGTCTCCCCGGCTTGCTCCTCCCTCTCAAGCTGCAGTGAGTGAGGAAAGAGGAAAGCACCCTCCGGGCAGAGTGCCTGGGCGGGCGGGGGCGCCTGGGTGGGGGCACCGCCCTGAGAGCTGCGCCTGGGCTCATCCGGGGGGTCGAGCCGGGCCTGACGGAAAGAAAACGCAGCCGTGCAGACTCCTTTTGGAATCTTGGAGCAAGCCTCCGAGCACTTTAGCTGAAACGGAGACGGGCCTGCAGCCGGGGGCGGTGGGCCCACTCCTGGACGGGTCCGGCCAGGCCCGCAGATGGTTCTAGTGCCCCCTCGCCCGGCACCGAGGGCTGCAGCAGCCAAGGCGCTTCCCTCGCAGGACTCTGCCCCGACTGCACACGGTGCGGGAGGGAGCGTCACGCCGCTGCGAGGCTCAGACGGGAGAAGTGGGGGGAAATAGGTTAACTGACGTCTTCGAATACACGGCTTAGAGGTTAAGACTGTGGGCTCCGCAGCCAGGCTGTCTGGGTCTGCATCCCCGCCCACCACGCACCAGCTGTGTGGCGTTAGGAAAACTGCTTGGCCTCTCTGAGCCTCAGTGCCCTCATCTGTAAAATGGGGGAAATAGTGAGACCTGCCTTACGGGGTGGTTGTAATGACTAAGTGTGTTGGTGAATGTGCAGCTCAGAGTAATGTTTGGCCCTAGGCACTCAGTGGCTATTACAGGGCATGCAAACACACAGACACACCTGCACGTACACACCCATGCACATACACAAGCACGCACATTCATACACACGTGCGCACACATGCATGCACACACATGCACACATGTATAACTCCATATGCAAACATGGTCACACACGTGTACATGCACAAAACACACACACATATACATACATCCATACACCTGTATGCAAACACATGCGTCTGTGTACACATACACATACCTACACATATGACCACATAGAAACACATGCACACATATGCACGTGCACAGATACACAAGCACACACACGTGAACATACAATTTACACATGCACATATCTAACCATGTACACATATGCACATGCGCACACTTGTACATGTACACGTGCACATACACAGCCGCATGCAAGCCCACACATGGATGTAGCTGTACACACTTCCACACATACACATGCACGTACATGCAGAGACACACGCACAGGTGCACCCACTCACACGCACCCCCACGCCTCCCGGTGTTCTATGCAGTAGCTTCTCCTCCACCTGGAGCGGGGCCGGGCAGGGCAATGCTCTCCCGGGTGCCGGCCCCACGTGGCTCAGCCCGGAGACCCTGCGCCCCAGGCACCTCGCTTGCCTCACCCTGGTCCCAGCCCTGACCTCGGTTTTCAGCTCGGGCAGAGCAGCACCGGGCAGCCCCAAAGACTGGAATTTAGTTGTGACCCTGGGCCAGTCACCCAGCCTGTGGGCAGGTGCGAGGCTGTGAGGGGACAGAGGTAGAAAGCTAACATGTGGCTGCTCTCCTTATAATTAACATCATTTTCACAGTAGCAGGAGAATTTAATGTAAAGCGACAGGACACTCAAGACGAGAGCGTGGGCATGCGCGCACGAGTTGCACGAGTTCACCTGCTGGGGCTGGGGGTGCTGTTTTATTACGGCTGCCCCGCCCCGTGTGAATGAGGACTTGTGAATCCCAACGTTCTCATTGGTCTGCCTTGTGCAAAAGAAGGATTGAAAACTACAGCTTTTGCTGGGTCTGTATTCCTCAGAGCGGGAACCGTCCAGGGGAGGAGCCGGTGCAGCGTGCGGTGGTCAGGGGATGGGTGGGCCTCTGGTCATCTGGCGTCTTCCGGCACTAGCCTTGGGCGCTGGGCCGTGGGTGGGAGATTCTCCGCTGCAGTTAGGTGTGCTCTGATGGTGGTTTTCTGTTGGGCCTCCTTTGCCGAGTTATCTTCCTTCTCCCACCTTTTCCTACCTCATTCTCCCCTCAGACAATTCCACCCCGTATTCCTAAGGGGTGACGAAGGAGGATGATCTGTCTTCTGTAACTGCTTCATGCTGTCGTGGGACACTGTCCCTGCCTATCATGGGAGTGGGATTCTCTGGAATCTAAATCTAAAAACCCCAGGGAGGGGGTTTTCGCTTGGGACTGGAGAAAATCCTTGCATGACCATCATCTTAAAGTGGAGCTATTGAAGGCTGGAAGATACAAATTAGTAGGTGGAATAAGCAGGGCCCAAAGACTGAGACTAGAATGACAAGAACTAATGGCTCAAGGAGGGGAAGGACCAAGTGGTGGTGTGGGGGTGGGAGGAGAACGGATTTTATGGCCTCCCAGGACAAGGAATCAAGCCCTAGTTTATTGGTAATTTGGCTGTTTCTTATCACCAGTAGCAGTGATAGCAAATAAGGTTTCAGTAGTTCCTTCTTTTTTTTTTAAGATTTATTTTATTTATTTATTTCTCCCCACCCCCTCATTGTTTGCATTTGCCATGTCTATTTAGTGTGTGCTCATCTTCCTTTTTAGGAGGCACCGGGAACCAAACCCAGGACCTTCTATGTGGGAAGGAGGCACCTAATCACTTAAGCCACCTCCACTCCCTGCTTTGTTGTGTCTCTCGTTATGTTTTCCTCCTTGTGTCTCTTGTTGCATCATCTTGTTGCATCAGCTCACCGCATCAGCCCATCGCGTCAGCTCACTGTTTTGCTCATCTTCTTTAGGAGACACCAGGAATGGAACCCAGGACCTCCCACGCGGTAGGTGGGAGCTCAATCACTTGAGCCACATCTGCTTCCCAGTTCCCTCTTTAGAGGAAGTATTGAGAGAGGGAGATGTACTCAGAAAGAAACAGGGTACACCAGGGGCTGAATCATATGGACGTGTGCATGGTAGCCATCCCTTCCACCCATGTGGATGTGTTTGTTAAAATGTTACTAATAGGGACATTATCAGTGAGATGAGGGTTGGTATGGCATATCCAACAGTCTGATTGTGGGTTGTTGCTACAGGGGCAGCCCAGTTAAGAAGACATTAGAATTGTGTTAGAAGTACTAGCCTGAGCACTTAGGCAGGAAAAAGATATAAAAGGCATCCAAATTGGAAAGGAAGAAGTAAAAATTTCACTGTTTGCAGATGACATGATCTTATACGTAAAAAGCCCCAGAAAATCTACAACAAAACTTCTAGAGCTGATAAACGAGTTCAGTAGCATTTCTATACACCAATAATGAGCAATCTGAGGAGAAAATCTAGAAAAAAATTCCATTTACAATATAGCAACTAAAAAAATCAAATCTCTAGGGATAAACTTAACTAAAGATGTAAAGGAGTTATACACAGAAAACTACACAACATTGTTAAAGGAAATCCAAAGAAGTCCTAAAGAAATGGAAGAATATTCCATGTTCATGGTTTGGAAGACTAAACATTATTAAATGACTGTCCTACCCAAATTGATTTACAGATTTAATGCAATCTCAGTGAAAATTACAACAGCATTTTTTAATGAATTGGAAAAGCCAATTATGAAATTTTTTTGGAAGGGCAAGGGGCCCTGAATAACCAAAAACATTGAAAAAGAAAAATGAAATTAGAGGAATCACGCTACCTGACTTTAAATCATACTACAAAGCTACAGGGGTCAAAACTGCATGGTATTGATACAAGGTTAGACATACTGACCAATGGAACCGAATTAAGAGTTCAGATATAGATCCATGCACATATGATCAACTGATATTCAACAAGGCCACCAAGTCCACTCAACTGGGACAGAATAGCCTCTTCAAAAAATGGTGCTGGGAGAACTGGATATCCATATCCAAAAGAATGAGAGAGGAACACCATCTCACACCTTATACAAAAATCAACTCAAGATGGATCAAGGACCTGAATATAAGAGCCGAGACTGTGAAACTCCTAGAAGATAATGTAGGGAAGCATCTACAAGATCTGGTAGTAGGAAATGATTTCATAAACTTTATACCCAAAGCCCGAGCAATGAAATAAAAAATAAATGGGACCAAAGCTTTTGTGCTTCAAAGGAGTTTGTCAAGTGAAAAGGCAGCCTACTCAATGGGAAAAAATGTTTGGGAACCATGTATTTGATCAGGGCCTAATATCCAGCATTTATAAAAAATTCTACATCTTGAAAATAAAAAGACAAACCATTTAAAAAATGGGCAAGAGATTTGAATAGACATTTTCCAAAGAGGAAATACAAATGGCTTAATAGCACATGAAAAGATGCTCAACATCTCAACTACAATGAGATATCATCTTACACCTATTAGACTGGCAGCTATTCAAAAAACAGGGAACTACAAGTGTTGGAGAGGGTGTGGAAGGATGGGAACCCTCTTCCACTGCTGGTGGGAATGTAGAATGGTGCAGCCATTATGGAGAACAGTTTGGTGGTTCCTTTGAAAGCTAACTATAGATATGCCATATGATCCAGCAATACCACTGCTGGGTATATACCCAGAAGAATTGAAAGCAGGGACATGAATAGATATCTGCACACCAGTGTTCATAGTGGCATTACTCACTATTGCCAAAAGTTGGAAACAACCCAAGTGTCCATCAACAGATGAATGGATAAGCAAAATGTGGTATATAAATACAATGGAATATTACTCAGCTGTAAGAAAGAATGAAGAAGTGACACACACGACAACATGGATGTGTCTTATGTAATCGACAGAATATTGAATTCCCATCCTGGGGAGTCCTGCTACGTTCTCTCGGAATGGCAAGAATCTCTAAAGTACATGAGCAGTGCCTAGCAAAAGAGGACAGACCAACATGACAAGTCCTTGATATTGATGTTTGTACTTACAAATCTTGTTCTTGTGAAATTGAAACTTAGCCTAGTAATATATATTGCCTAAGAGTTATCTCCTGAAAGCCTCTTTGTTGCTCAAATTTGGCCTCTCTCTAAGCCAAACTCAGCATATAAACTCACTACCTTCCCCCCAGTGTGGGACATGACTCCCAGGGGTAAGCCTCCCTGGCATTGAGGGATCATTACCAATTGCCAACTTGTGATGCATTTGAGAAAAGACCTAAATCAAAAGAAGGAAATATAAAATACAAATGAGTTTTTATGGCTAAGAGATTTCAAAATGAGTTGGGAGGTCATGTACACTTATGCACATCTCAGAAGGATCTCACTGACGCCACAGTAAACAGAGCCTCAAGCAGGGGGGCTCCTGAGGGCTCTAGAGACATCTGGACACTATAGGCAGGGCAGACAACCCCAGGAATTCAGCACCCCATCAGTGGGCCTTACCTTGGAATATGTGATAACATATTTCCCCAATGTATCAGAGTTAGACTCATTTATAATTTTCCTACACATGATTCTTTTGCCCCTTTTATTTGAACCTATAATTATCACTCTACTCATTAAATAAATGTCCCAGAGACTTAAATCTTCTGGCTGTTTATATGCCGGTTGAGCCCTGCATCGCAGCAGAGTTGCAGACAACAGCTACTCTCCCGTTCATCAGACTCAACCAGGACAACTAACAAAAGGATGATGGTGGACAATGCCCATGACAAGAAGCAGAGAGTATGTACAATTGCCAGCAAGACAGTCCCATCCACCTGCCCCATGGGATCTAAGCCCCCTCTCATTAGAAGCAGAGTGGGCATCACCGTCCCCAAATCCTCAAGACTGAGGAATGGACAAACATAAGGGGGGACGCAGCTATGGACTAAAGTAGACATTATTATTCTAGTAATGGAAGAACTTGTAACATTGATATAAAGACAGTGGTCACCAGAGGTTCTGAGGGGAGGGGGAGAGGGAAGAATAGGTGTAACATGGGGCATTTTTGGACATTGGAATTGTCCTTCATGCTATTGCAATGATGGATACAGGCCATACACATTCTGTCCAAACCTATAAAATTGTGCAGTGCAAAGTGTAAACCATAATGTAAACTACAGACCACTGTTAGTACAATGCTTCCATATACTCATCAATTGTAACAAATGTACCACACTAATAAAGGATGTTGTTAATGGGGGGAAGTGGAGTAGGAGGAGAGGTGGGGTATATGGGAATGCCCTACATTTTCGATGTAGCATTTATGTAATCTAAAGCTTCTTTAAAAATAAAGAAAAAAGAAGAAGAAGACAGTAGGAGCCGTGTGGCTCTGGAAGAGAAGCCTAAGGAAGCACACACGAATGTTTAGTAGGTGCCTGGAGAGGGAGGTTTTCTCTGGTGAGGAAAATAACAGTGGAACTTTCTCCCATGGGCCGAGGACGTTTGCTGAGAGTGGGCGGGATCTGGGCTTACAATTCCACACGTTGGCCCTCCACAGGAGCAGGCCGCAATGCCACTTGTGCTGCTTTAGGCTCTGCCCGCATCCCTCGGGCATTGCTCCTGCTGGATGCCTTCCGTGCAGCTGACACTCTGTGGTGCCGTCAGCCCTGTGAGAGCGGGAAGCTGGGCTCCGCGTCCCACTGGCCTCCTGCCTAGCGCCCTCCAGCACCCTGAAGCAGGGCCAGGCTGCAGGCAGTGCCCCTGCAGGGTAAGGAGACGGAGTGAAGACGCAGGCGTCTCTAGCAGCAGGTGCTTCCGTCCACCTGGGGGCACGGCCAGGTGATGTAGCAGATACCTTCAGGTTTTAGGGCCATGCTAACCGGCTGTGCCAGACACTCAAGTGGAGAGACGCCATGTGTGGTCGTTGGGTCCTGGTCTGAATGCACGAATCTATGTGCCAGTGCCCTGAGGGTGTGTGGGTTCTGTGCACCTGCCCACAGCTGTAAGGCACCAGGTGCCGTTGGACTGTGAAGAGGCCTCGTGCCCTTGTATGATATGAACTGGGGCAGAATATTTAATGGGCATGCCAGTGCCTTGGCCAGGCACCCGTGGCAGCTGCTCTACAGCCACTCTCTCTGTGTAGCCGTAGGGCGGCTTCTCCAGCACCTGCAGAGCTGGTGACTCTGCTCTGAGTTCCAGGTGTCACACAGGTAGTCAGATCAGTTCTAGGGAGCTATCAGGCTGCACACAAAGAACAAAGCAACTCAGGGCCGAGAAGCAACAGAGCGCAGGGCCCAGGGATGAACGTGAGTGCTGCAAGCTTCCAGTCCAGGCCCTCAGTGCCTGAAAGCTGCTTCTGGAATCATTAGCTGCACGCGGAGGTTCTCCTTTCACTCTTTACCAGGATTACGTTAACCAGCAGGCAAAGCTTACTTGCCTCGCTTCTCCTTAAAGACCCTGTTTGTTGAAGACGAGCTGCCGGCCTGCTCTTTCAGAGACGCCCCAGGGCAGAACAGTGCAACCGGTAAGAGACTTTGGTTGTTTTCACAACATAACGTTTTTCTAGGAATGACTGAAACTATAACCAACAATATCATCATGCAGATCAGTGTTGGCTAGAACAGGCAGTGAGAACTTTAAGAGTCTGTTAGAATTTTATACAATCCCCAAATATATAAGTAAATTACACATTTAATTTCTCCTTCGTGTTTTCTCTTTTAGAAAGATACTGTTTAACACAAAGAAACTTCAGCGGAAGTTAAATAGAAGAAAACTATTTTTCTAGTAAATTTTACAAGGACCCAAGAATCCAGTGGAATCAAGATTATCTTCCTATTACCATTTTATAAATAACATTTCCCTTAGTAGTAAACATAAGTCTACACATTTACAATAGTCTTAGGAAATAAATACTGTGATTATGCACAGTATTTTACGACAAATCAGTTTTTTTTTTAAAAAAAAGTTTAATACCTTGAGATAAAATGTGACTAAAATTTAAAACATTATCAAAATAACATCCCATTTAAACTTTTTCACAGTTTACACAAGTATTATGAGTTTCCAGTTTTAGAATATATTTTCCCATTGTGAATTAAAATACAAATGTATTGATAACATTATTTTCATAAATGTATATATTTAAGCACCTCACTTTTTACAAGATGAAAAAACAAATTCTTTTGTAACAGTTTGCAATTAAAGATGTCCTTAGGGGCTTATTAGAATATTAAAGGTTGTCAAGTCTGAGCATTATATTTACACAGGCCTCTATTTGTCACAATGACCAATAAGCTTGTAAAATAGTTTGGAAAAGACAACTTCCAAAATAGCAGCGGTTCTATATTTTTTTTAAACATTAAAGATATGATGAAGCCATTCTGATAAGGCAGATTCTTGGTTCTTTATATATACACTGATTATCTCAAAAGGACTTTCATATCCTTCCACTCAAATCGGACCAACCATTTAAGAAAAACTGTGCTACTTTAACAGAGAGAGAAAGTCAAAATTTAGTTTTGCATCAGTATATCATTCAGTAAACAAATCTTAGCATGGATCATAACAGATTGAGGTGACATCCTGCAGGCTTTTCTGCTATAAAGTTACTTTTTGTTATCAATATCAATTTACAGATTTTTACTTACAATTTGGCAATTGGATTATTAATTCTTCTCATCCCAAGGCTGTTAAAAAGGTTTAAATTGGGGAATTACAGGACAAACTCTGCAAATCAAGGCTTATTCTGTAACGTTTCCTCTGCCCTATTCTTAATTTCCAGGCCTCGTGGACAGATCTCTGAGCTAAACTCACATTTCCCCATCTAGTGGCACCCAGCCCTTCCCCCACAGCTCTCTCAAAGAGAAGGCCCTTGGGGGCCGGGGGCAGGGTAGGTCAAGGAGCCTAGGAAAATCCTTCTTTTTCCCCAATGGTTTCTATATTCAAATTTCTACATGACCTTGTCATCCTGCTCGGCTTTCTGGAGGGGTAAGAGCACAACATGAACGGCAGGTCCCTCAGAGGTCGGGGTTTTGATATAACACCACGGAGGCCTGATCATACGGCACCTCGGTTCATTAGCTCCTGTGGCTTCCAGAGAAGCTCTGCTTGGAGCACGGGGCTGTAGTTCAGCATTCCGTTTTCAGGTTCTGTTTCTCCATCCTCCATCCTATATTGGGGCCATGTGTTATTACAGAAGAAGATAATAATTTTTTCCCCTTTAGGCCACCCAGCTGGAAAGCGCTCCAATGTTAAGAGGCACCCAAGGCAGAGTCTGGGTGTAGAGGGAGAGTTACCTACGCCTGGTCGTCGGCTAGGCCTGCGTTGACCTGTGAAAGAGGAAACTAGGAAAGGAGAGACACAGCAGGTCCTCACGGGCTTCCCAAACGAGTGTGGGGTCCCTACGAGGGCTCCCCCTTCACTTTCTGGGTTTGAGTTGGAGACAGGCGTCCTGGGTCTGTACTGGCCGGGGTCTCCCAGGCGTCCCTGGGGCCCAAGGACTGCTTGAGCATTTCTGAAGTACGAGAGGACGGGAAGGTCTGAGGTGGAACTGGCAGGCACTAAAATGGCCGTCCAGTAGCCTCCAGTTGAGATAGATACGGGTCACGAGGGTTTCTAACACGAAGAGCACGTGTCCCGGAGGGTGCTTCTGAGGGCAGCCAAGCAGTCTTTTGGGGGGTGCACAGAGGTTTGGAAGGAATGGGCCTTGGAAGGAGTTGGTCTGTCCCGTGGCCAACAGCACGGGCGGCTCCCCCCAGCAAAACGGTGACGTCAGGGATCGTGATGACCAAAGAGCACATGGTGGGAAAAAAGCAGCTAACTAGCATTAACGGGTCACGAGCGTGGTTAAATGAGAGATCCATGGGCTCAGCTGTTTATAGCTGGACCGTGGATCACCACAGAGACAGCAAAATCCCCCTGGATGGTGGATTGGACGGTGGGGACCTGCTATGTAGAGGAGGAAGCGTGCCTTCTCAGAACCAAAGGATGCATGGAAGCTGGGAGAAAAGTAAGGTCATGGGTCATAAAAAGAAAAGCAGCAGAGAGAGGTTCTTACATGGCATTGGGACAGGGAAAGTGGCCGGTGAGCTTCTCCTTGACTTGAGTAACTTCCCAGTCGGACCCCTATGGACGGCGTCTGCCATCAGCCACGTGGCCCTTGAATCTGCACGGTGTGAGGAACAAGGTTTCCACACTCCCCAGGGAGGGGAGCCCCGGTTAGGCGGTGGGTCATGGTTCTGTTCTGTGGCCTAAAGGACGGAGCACGAACGAGCGAGTAGGAAAGGTCAGGCGCAGGTAGGAAATGTTGACAGGCCGATACTTACTTTTCCTGTCCCTTCATGGTTGCCAAAATCTGATGTCGGAGAGGCCCCGGGAGCCTTGGAGAAAGACCTCAACCTAGGGTAGGAGGGTTCTTGACACAGTCGTGAGAAAGAATTTAAGGGTTAGTCATATAGCAGCAGGAGAATTTAATGTAAAGCGACAGTGCACGCTCAAGACAGGAGTGCAAGCGTGCTCATGCAAATTGCACGAGTCGCCTGTTCTTATTATCCACAAAGATGTCCTCGCTGGCCCCAAGGGCTGGTGGCTGTCTTGGGTCCAGTTCCCAGGAAGCAGAGCTTGGGCCCAGGACTGGGCAGAAATAGTTGACCTGGGAGCTGGTCTCAGGAGCAGTGGGGGGTGGGGAGGTAGGCAGGCAGGGAAGGTGACAGGTGGGTGTGTCGGGGAGCGTGTTACACCACAGGGGGCAGCCGGGGTCTCTCTGGAGGCCTCTGGGGGATGGTGCAGGACTCGCCACAGAGCCCCGATCCCTGGCTGCTGTCATCCAGTATGTGAGTCCACTCCTGGGGCGCTGCCTGCCAGCACCTCCCACCTGGCCCCACCCCACGATGCTGGCCCTGCTCTGGGCTGGCTCTTGGCCAGAGAGCCTAGGGCCTCTTTTGGAGACATCTCTGCTCACACCCTGGGTGCAGGTGAGACTCTCACCACCCTGAGCCCAGCGGCCAAGAATCAGACAACCCCCAGGCCGCACAGAGCACATGGCCAGGGAGAGGGCCATAAAGGAGGGGTGGTCGGACCGGACTCAGCAGGGGCTTCTCACAGGGTTACCCTGGGAATATACCCACAAGAACTGAAGATAGTGTTCTGACAAGTACTTGCACATAATATTCACGATAACCAAAAGGTGGTAACAGCCCAAGAGTCCATCAGCAGTTGAGGGGATAAACAAACCGTGGTCCATTCATGCAATGGAATATTTTTCAGCCAAAAAAAGGAAGGAAGTGCTGAGACCCATGACAACGTGGATGAGACCTGAAGACGTGCTGCTCAGTAGAAGTAGCAGGTCTTAAAGGCAAATCCACGTGGCTGGAAAGCAGGGGCGGGGGGACAGGAGACTAGGGGAGGTGCCTAATGGGTATTGGGTTTCCTTTTGGGGGTGATGAAAATGTCTTGGAACTAGTGGAGTGGGTGTAGCTAGGGTTGAGTGTGGCTTTACATGTACGAGGTCCCGGGTTCAATCCCTGGAACCTCTTTTTAAAAAAATGTTTTGGAACTACATGGTGATGATGGATGTAGAACATTTGAATTTACTAAATGGCACTCAATTGTTCACTTAAAAATGATTCATTTTATGTTATGTGCATTTTAACTCAAAAAAGAAAAAAATCAGCAGGAGGTTGGGGAGGTTCGAGGCGGGGGGGGGCAGCATAACAAAGCCCTTGGAGAGAGGCACGTGGATCATTCTGGAACTTGGAAAAGGCCAGCGAGACTGGGGCACGGAGATGGGGGTAGGGGCCACGAGATGGCCTGCCCTGCTCCCAAGACCCTCCTGACCCCCACGCGGTTCACCCAGGCCACTGCTGTGGACCCCCGAAGGCAGCACAGTTTGTGGGGAGCCTGGCCACTCTAGGCTCCAGCAGCCGGGCTGTGTGGCTTGTGTCCTCTCCAGACACCATGCCAGGAAGGCGCCCTGGAGACTGAGGGGTCTCTGTGCCTGGTGCTGCTGAGCATGAGCTCATGCTGTCTTCTGAATGTTCTCCCAGCCAGCTTGGAGGCGGGTGCGAATGCTGACGGGAGAGAGAACGGGAGACACAGTACACCTCACTCCAAAACCTCATAGCTCTAGAGGAAATTCCAAAACATTCCAGTGGCCATGGCTGCTGGATTTTCTGTTGGTAATTTCCATTTGGGAAGAAAGTTCAGTGGGGAGCTAGTTTCCTGCAGGTAAGAGTCGGGGTCTGAGTTCATTGTGATATTGCAGGGCAAATATTGAAAGGCAAAGGGGGGCCGAGCCGGGGAGAGGAGGGCAGACAAGGCCACAGAAGTGGGAGAAGAACAGGGAGAAAGAGGCGTTTGCCTCCAGCGTGGCATACAGACACACTGCTGGGGTGTCTGGCCCTCGTATGGGGCCCAGCTCACCAGGCCGTGCCAGGGGCTGCGCTGAGGACAGTGAGGCCCAGGGTGCTAGCTGGCACACTGCCCCATGGACCAGGACACCGTGAGGTAGAGACACTTTGAGTCTCTAAGTGATGGAGCCGGAGGGTGCCCAGGCCTGCTTCCATGTGCTGATAGGTGGGTGCATCAGTCATCTGTAACATGTTACACATCAGTCATGTGTAACAAATTGCCCCCAGACTCAGGACGTTAAAACAACAAGCTCTATCATCCCATTTAGTATTATTTCTGTGGGTCAGGACTCTGGTTGCTGCCTAACTGGGCAGTGCTGGCCCAGGGTCTCTCACAAGCCTGCAGTGAAGCTGTCAGCCAAGTGGGGCTCACCTGGGGCGGAGGGATCCACTTCCAAGCTCCCCATGTGGCTGAGGCCCTGCTCCCTGCCACGCGGGTCTCTCTGATGGGCAGTTCGCCACACAGTGGCCCCTGTCCTCCAGAGTGAGTGACCCAAGGCAGAGAGAGACAAAGCCAGTCCTTGTACAGCCTCTCGCCCCACTTCTGCTATCTTCTCAAACCCACCCCACGTCAGGGCAGAACCAAGCTCCACCTCCCAGGGGTGGACTAGTTACCCAGGCGTCTTGAGAACCACCGCAGGGTCCTTCCCCAGGAGTTCGTGGAGTTTAACTGAAAGCACAGGTGAACCTGTGGGCTTGCGTGAGACGCCCTGCCCATGCGGTGGAAAAGCACGGCACACACCTGTGGGCCTGCCCTGGCCTGGCTGCTTCCTGGCTGAGCAGACACATGCATGCACACACGCACATGCACACACATGCACACACGGACACACACGTGTGCACACGCAATGCGTATAAGCAAAGCCTAGAAGCAGCGTCGGTGTGCGTGGGGATGCAGAATGGTTACCCTGAGGTTATTTGCACAGAGGGACAACACTGTACTGCATTAAGTGGACAGACAGGAGCTGCAAGAGTCAGCGCAGAAAAAGTGAAAAAACTCAGTTAAGTGGGGAAAAGTGTGCTGCTAAAGGATTTGAACAGCGCGTTCTGTAGGACACGTTGTTTACAGGCGCCTGCACGTCTATGTGAAGTAAGAGGGAGCCTCTGGGGAGGGAGAGGACGGGGTGCAGCCTCGACTCCGTGTGACTTCCGTCTCCCTAAACACACCCCAAAGCACATATGCAGACGATGGCACGTGTTAAACCTGGTTGGGGTACACGGCGCCTGGCACACGGCGAACTCGTTGCAATTTAGCATCTCAGGTGTATTTTGACACCATAACGGCCGTGAGGATACTCTGGGGGAGGGTCTGGTTTGAACCCCCATAGATGCTCAAATGCTGGTGACACACGGGGACCGTCATGCTCCCCAGGCCCTGTGTGTTGGCGTGCACATACACATGCGTAGGTCACGTGTGTCGAGTGCCCCGCCAGACGCTCAAGGTCCCAATGTTAAAATCTGGAGCCAGGAAACGGGCGTGCCAAAGAGGGATAAAGCATCCAACTCCGCTTTAGGATGCCGACCGCCGGCAGCTTCTAGGTCTTAGCCCCCCCTCTTCCCCCGGCACCCCACATCTGGACAGGCTGGGAAGAAAGCTGGGCACTCCCTCTGTTGGCGCCAGTGGGACTTCCGAGCTGCACCCCTTCCCAGCACGGCCCCCCTCAGGGCCCCCTTTTCCTGCTTTCTCAGCCAGCGCTGGGCCTGGGCGGCCAGGCCTGCTCTCCCCGGAAAGCCGCACTGCGGGGCATCGGCCTGGGGGGCTCTCGCCTCCCTGTCCTGCAAGGTTGGGCCAGGTCCGTCCATCTACTTGCAGGCGTCTTTGTCGGTCCCCAGGAACCGGCCGAGCTCAGCCCTGCCTGGGTTGGCGTCCTCCCCGCGGGTGGGCCTCTCCACCTGGCCCCCGCCCCAGCCCACTCCCTAGGACCGACCCCTGGCAATGCTGGTCTGGAGAGAAGGGAAACAAGCCAGCTCCCGGGCGCGTCCTCCTGTCACCAGCCCTCACGGGCCGGGCGTAGGGTGTGTAGGGCGAAGCAGGGAAGTCCTGAAACGCTGGGAGGGGAAGGGGCTCGAGCCGGACGCCGGCCCCATGAGCGGGACAAAGGGGCCCAAAGCCTCTCACGCCGGGGGGGCATTTAGCGTCCAGGAAGTATGGACGCCTCAGGCCATCTGTGTCCAGCCGTCAGCACCGCGTGTCCTGGAGCAGGGCCCTTCCCAGGGCTGTGCCTCTGGGGTCAAGTTCGGAAGCCTCGGCCAATACCGGGGAAACGGAGCAAGCTGAGCTCGCGCTCTGCCCCTCTTTGCAGGGATGGAAAGGTGGGCTCGGCCGCTTGCAGGCTGCGATCTGTCCCCAGGCCCGGCCTTGCGGGAAGGGCAAGGCGGCTGTGCAGGCCGCTCCCGGCCAGGCGGGGTCTCCCTTGCGCCGCGAACCAGCCACCGCTGGCGGGACCGATGCTGCGGGGACAGATGCCGCAGGCCCAGAGGCTGGCGGCAAAGCCCCCACCCCCGGCCCTCCACCCACGGGCTCCTGCCCCTCCTGGAACCCCGCGGGCCGGACCCTCCACCTGGGCCTCGGGGCAGAGAGCTGGCCTCTCTCTAATCCTCTTTGGAGGAATTGGCGGCGGCCCCAGCCAGGTGGCCTCGGCCGGCTCCCGGCAGGGATTCAGGGACCGCGGAGAGGCAGGAAGCTCGGGGCTCGTGCCAGCGCCGCCGAGAGCATACCCTCCAGTACCGCCCTGTCTCAGCCGGCCCAGGCTGCCCCTGGGGGGAGACCTGGCTGCTCAAAAGTGGTCCGTGGAACCCCAGGCCCCACCCGGACCTTCTGAACTGGAGCCTGCGCTTCAATGAGGGTCCCAGTGGACCCCTGCGCAGGCCGATTCTCAGGCCCAGGCTTGCCAAACTCACGAGCCCTCGGACCTTGCCGTTTGCGATTTGGGATTTATCCAAAGGAAGCATCAGAGATGCAGGGAAGGAAATTCCGGGACTTGTGGCCCACGGCTTACCATGGCCCAGGCACGGGGTTCCCGATTCACCCTGCCAGCTTCTGGTGAGGGGGCTGCTCTGGCAGACGAGGACTGAGGCTTACGAGGGCTGAGGGGCCGTGGGCACACAGGCGGCATGCTGGAATTAGGATGTGAGTCCCGACAGCCGCTTCCAGACCACATGCCCCCCAGCCATCCGTCCACACCACCAGGGACGCTGACAAGCAGTGAGGCAGTGGGCATGGTCCGCGTTGCCGGCAGGAGGAGTCCTCGCCTCCCCTCCGGGCCGTGAGTGCCAGGCCCCTGGTAACGCTTGAGCAACCCCCAGCCCCCAGGCTTTCGTGGCTTCCAGGGAGAAGAGGGTGCCATTCTGCCTGCCAGCTCGTGGCCGTGGCCACCACCCAGCGTCCCTTAGGTGGCCATTGCCACCGGCAGAAGGAGATGCCCTATAACACCCCTGTGTCGCTGCAGCTGGGGGCATCCCATGTTAAAGCGCCCCAGCACTTCCGGGGGACACACACATCCCGCAGGTGTAACCACTGTCCCACCACGAGCTCCTGGGCGCAGACGGCCCAGCACAGCCTCACGCTGCGCCCAGAGCCGCCTTCCCCACCTCCTCTGTGTCTGCTCCCAGCACCCCAGAGAGGAGGGAGCTCACCGCCCAGGACCCCCGCCGGGCCCCTGGCTGCCCCAGGGAGTGTGGTGTCTGGAGCCCGAGTCCCGGGGCCACCGCTTAGCAGTGCCGTGACTTGGACAAGTGGCTTCACCTCTCTGTGCCTCAGTTTTCTCCTCTGTAATATGGGTTCACAACAGCATGCCGCTTCTCACGGTTGTGGAGAGGACGGGGTGGGTGAAGAATGGGGAGTGCTACGCAATTTGCTGTTCTCGACAGCCCTAGAAGGGACACAGCCATTAGGGAGGCTGAAAAGGACACTTCAGTATGGATCGGGATGTTTGGTGGAAAGAAGGAGCTTCAAACAGCCCGCTCGACGCGATCCTGGTTTTGTAAGGGCGATCTGTGTAAGCTATGCACAGAAAAGAGACGGAAAGGGATCAACCGCCTAACTGCTGGGTGAAGGATGACGATTGTCATTGCGTGTGTGTGCGCGTTTCTGCATTTTTCTGTAACAAGGGTAACGGTTATGATACGACCCAGGCACATTTTTAAAAGCTGCTCTGCCAAGCAGAAAGCCATTGGGGCCCCCTTCCCGCAGCAGCCCTTTTTGGGAGGGGGAGCTACTTTTCATTTTCCCAAAGCCTGGGACCCACTGGAGGGTGAAGGTGTGGGGCAGGCGGGAGGCTTGGCAAACCACTGCCTTTCCTCAACTCCCCAGGAAACACAGGCCCCAGGCTGCCCTGGAGGTGCCTCCCACTCAGGGGTGCTGCGTGGATTCGGGGGGCCACGTCTGGGCCACGTCCAGGCACTCAATGGGCCCAGACACCCAGCAGGTCAACCCTGAGGGCCACTCACCTGTCAGCCCCATGTGACCTCATTCTGGGGTGTTTTCTTGCCCCCTTTCGACAGGTGAAGATGCTGGGGCTCAGAAAGGCTCAGTGGCCTGCATGAGACCACGCGGCTGGCGCGGGGAGGAGCGGGGACCAGAACAGAGGCCTTCTGAGGTTCTTCACTTAGCCCGGGGAGCCCTTGGCTGCGGCTCCTCCTTCTCATGAGGGTTAGCTGGAGCTGGAGCCTTCAAGTCAGGTGGTGACGGCAGAGCCTCCCTCCTGCTGAAGCCAGGGGTGCTTTCTGACGAGGTGAAGCTCACGGAAGCTGTCACGGGCAGGGAGGGTCACCCTGCGATGAAGGAGGCTCCAGGCCTTCAGCCCCCAGGATGGGGGCTGGATTCGGGCTCGCCTCCCCACATCTTCCGCTTTGTGCCGGGGATCCCGGGAACAAGCTTTCCCTCCAGGACGTCCCCACATACCCACCCACCTCTGGCCACAGCGGGGGACAGGAGTGTGTGTCTCTCCAAGAACACGTTGTGGGGGGCAGGCCTAGACGTATGTCGTTGGCTGAAACACACCCCCTTCCTCAAGGTCCCCGCACGCTCCCGTGTCTGGAAGGACGTAGAGCGGGCCAGGCAGGTGCTCGCAAACGGTCTTCACTAGGAAGGCAGGTGTTCCGTCCTTTGCCAACTGACAGAAGAAGAAACTGATACATTGGTCTTCTTCAAAATAAAAAGCTTTTGTGCTTCAAACATCAAGAAAGTGAAAGACGACCCGCAGGATGGAAGAAAGTGTTTGAAAACCACATATCTGATAAGGAGGCTGTATCCAGAATATATAAAGAACTCTTACAACTCAAAAGTAAAAAGACAGATTAAAAAATTGGCAAATGACTTGAATACTTGTTTCTCCAAAGGAGACCTACAAATGGCCAAGAAGCACATGGAAAGCTGTTCAACACCATTAGCCATCAGGGAAATGCAAATCAAAACCACCACAAGATGCCACCTCACAATCAAAAGGCAGACAAGAGCGAGGTCGTAGGCGAGGACGTGGAGCAACTGGGACCCAGGCACATAGCTGGTGGGTGTAAAATGCTGCAGCCACTTTGGAAAACAGCCTGGCGGTTCCTCAAAATGTTAAACATCTAGTTACCAAATGACCTGGCAACTCCACTCCTAGGGATACACCTGAGAGGAATGGAAACACACGTCCATACAAAAACTTTCCGTGAGTGTTCAGAGCAGCATTATTCCATTCATAATAGTCGAAATGTGAAGACAACCCAAACGTCCATCACTGGATAAATGAATGAATAAAGTGTGGTATATAAATTCAAGGAAATATTATTTAGCCATAAAAGGGAAGGAAGCACTGATTCATGCTACTATATGGATAAGCCCTGAAAACGTTATGCTCAGTGAAAGAAGCCAGTCGCAAAAGACCACAAATTGTGTGAAATATCCAAAATAGGTAAATCCATAGAGATAAAATGGAGATTACTGGTTTCCAGAGTTGGGGAGGGGAGACAGGGAGTGGCTGCTACTGGAAAGGGGTTTCTTTTGGGGGAAATGAAAATGTTTTAAAATGACATTGTGGTGATGGTTGCACCACTCTGTGAATATACTAAAAAGACTGAATTATACATTTTAATGGGTGAATTGGATGGTAGGTAAATTACGTTTCTATAAAGCTGTTAAAAAGAAGAAGAATCCTTTGCAAATGCCAAAAGGGAAATTCGTTGACGTCTGCCCTCGGGTAAGCGGGTCAGTTCAGGGGTACATTTAGCTTCAGGTGCTGCAGGATCCAGGGGCTCACAAAGGCCACGCTCCCCGGAGAAGGCTGTAGCCGAAGCAAAGGAGAGCGAACGCAAAGTAAAGCCGCTGCATCCCAGCCAGGGCTCGGATCCACCACTGTGCCCTCTGGGCTCACCTCTCCAATCTCTGGGTCTTTCCCTGCTGGCTTTGACCACGGATACACCCACCAACCTGCTCTGCTCCTTCTCACAGCCCCTTGCCCAGTTCATCATCTTGCACGAACTGACAGCCTCACGCACCTCTTCCTGTCCCCCAGCCCTCTTGCTAATCTTCTGTGGGGATGGATGAATTGGACATACAGTAGATAAGAAAAAGGCACGAGGAAACCACTAGCTGCTGGGTTCTAATGAGATCTAACCACACTTATTAGCCCCGGGAGGCGGACGAGGAGGAGGGAATGAATCAAGGTCGTCTGACCGAGGAGGTGGGTTTTCAGATGTCTTCATGAAGCTGATGTCGTCCGCTGAGCAGGAAGGGGTGAGCGAGGCCTTCATCTCCCTCATCACCGTTCTGCCTGTTGACAGCATCCCCGAGTGCCGAGACAGGTGAGAGCTGGCATCAAACAAGGTCAAAACAGGTCAGAGACAGCCACAGCTGAGCGTCTTAAAAGCACCTCCAGGTTCCATGATTCATTCCATGTGAAACTTTCAATTCAGCGAATGTCTAGGGAACACCTCCTGTTCGTTCATTTATTCATTTGTTCATTCACAATTACCCCAATGCAATGACTGCATCCCTACTACGTGGCAGCCACTACGCCAGGTGCTGCAGGAAGGAGAGGAATCTGACAGAGCCCCGCCTTGCACCCCTCCCCTCTGTCCCCATTTGAGTGGCTATGGCAGAGCAGACTGGGCTGTAATGGGGCAGCATTGGGCCCTGACAGGGCCTGGAGAAGATAACCCTAAACCAGCCTGTGCGATCCAGGAGAGGGATGTTTATGGTGAGTCCTGAGAGGGAACATGCCTTCCTGGGTAAAAAGATGTGTGCACACATTCCAGAATACATAGACACTAAAGTCAAGCAGTGTTGTTGTTGTTAGTAGCCCTAAACCAGCAACAACCCATGCCCATTTACAGTAGACTGGGTGAGTGACGTTTGGTATATTCATGCCCCAGGATATTAGAGAGCTCAGAGAACGGAGGAGCCCCAGCAACACCGCCACACTAAAGAATCTCAAGCACCACCTTGGGCCCAAAGAACATGGAGAGTCCTATCCCAGTCCCGGGGAGTTTACAGCAGGCACAACTAAGCTGCAGTGCTTAGGGGTGCATGTACACAGTGGCAAAACCATAAAGAAAAGATAATCACAAATTCAGGGTAATGTTTCTGGCTTGCCATGGCACCCAAGCTTGGAGGTATGCTGGCAAATGCTTAACAATGGACTTTCTGGGAGACCTGATTTACGGCATTCGCCGATTTCTGTGATATAAATACTCCCACGGTGGCTGATTTCAAAGTACAATGTGGGGAAGCGGGTGTGGCTCAGTCGATAGAGCCCCCGTTTACCATGTGTGAGGCCCCGGGTTTGCTTCCCGGGGCCTCCTTGTGAGGGCAGGCCGGCCCGCGCGGCGCGGTGGGCTGAAGCAGTGGGACCTCACAGCAAGGGGGAGATAAGCAGACACGGAGAAAACACACAGTGAATGGACACAGCAAGCACAAGCAGCAAGGGGGGGATAAATAAATAAAATAAATAAATCTTTAAAAAAAAAAAGAGAAAAAAAAGCACAATGTGACATCATGCATGGGGAGTTGGGGAAGAGATACGGATAACTGTGCTAACCGGCTGGCAGGAGCTGGCTCAGCACACCATCGCCCAAGACCCGGGTAATGAAAGCTGCTCCTGGATTCAGAGGTGGTAAGGTGACAGCAAATGTGTCACAGCGCTCACTCCAGCTCAGACCCGGCTCTGTGCACCAGAAGCATATACAGGGAGTCCTGGCCTTGCAGAGTTGTGGGAGCTATAAACACGACCAAGCCGGCTGACACCTGGGGAAGCCAACTTAATAACCAATGGGAATAATTATGATTGTTCTGTGGCATTTAAAGTTTTTTGTGAAAATATTACAACCGCTCTTACTGTCAGTTATAAATATATAGGGAAATTAAAACCTTGTAAAACTCATTTATTTATTGCACTGTTATTTAAACATTAGAAACACTGAGATTTAAAGTGCTTTATTTCTTTATAAAATTCATCAAGAGTAGTTTCCACAGCATTTGGTCTCTCCTTGTATAACCTATGACATGTGCGAACATCTTTCTCTGCCTCGGCCAGTTGTCACACTTCTTTCTTTCTTTTTTTTTAATGTTAAAAAAATTTTTAAAGATACTTCGATTACATAAATGTTATGTAAAAAATATGTGGATTCCCATATGCCCCGCTCCCCATACCTCTCACATTTTCCCACATACACAACATTCTTCATTAGTGTGGTGCATTCATTGCAATTGATAAACGCATCCTGGGGCTTTGCCGCTGAGCACGGATTGTAGTTGACATTGCAGTCTACACGCTGCCTGACGTGATTCTGTAGGTTATGGGGAGATATACAAGGGTCTGTATCTGTCGTTGCAATGTCATGTTACGCTGCTTTCTAAGTTTAGCTTGACCTCCGGCGTTTCAGCCTTTGCACTTCCAATGCTGTGAAATGCCTCTGAAAGCTCCTTTCCTGGGGCGCCTTGGCAGGCATCACTTCCTCTGGGACATCTTCATCCTTTCATCACATTCGCCTTCACAAAGTTCCTGTGGCTGCATGTCTGGAGTCTCTCTGATGGCGGAGGTGGTGGCAGCATCAACGTTCTCATGGTCAGCTATCTCTGATGTAACTCCATGTGCATCCGATGGCCAATTCCCTCTTTCTATTTACCATTTGTGTGAAATACCATACAGCTTTATCTCTGGGACACCTGGAGGCAACACGGCCACATGCCTTGCTGTCTGTGCGTGAACTGAGTGACATGCACGGTGGCCAATCGCCAACAGGCTTTGGAAGAAGCGACATGATTGGCCACTGATCAACATGCTCACCTGCTATTTACGTAGTGATTGGTGGACTGAAGAGAGCTAGCAGTGAAGTCTGTACTTTGTACCATTATTCAGTTAATACATGGGGTCATTGAAATGGGAACCATTTTGTTGGGGGCCTGCTCTTATTTAACTGACTCATGGTAACTAAAATTTATGCATATCAGAACTGTGCAAAGCAAGGGCTGCCTGAGCTTACAGAACCCTGTGGGACAGGTATTACGATTATTCCCATTTGCACGAGGTGAAACTGAGGCACAGAGAGTGAGGGCTCTTCGTCCGTGCACCTCACACTCTTCTATACTGCCTCTGGGCAAGGCCATCTGCGGTGTTGAAACGCACTGGCCCAGGCTGGGATCTCCGAGCCCAAACTCCTGAATACTAGTGTTCCAGGCTCTTCCTATACATCTAGAGCAGCCAGCACCATCACTGCACCACTGAGCTCATGGGGGCGCCGGACATGGCGGAGCAGCAGCTACTGCGGTGGGCCGCTATCTGCCAGCTGCTGAGGGCGTGGCTCCAGCCGCTGATTGCAGAAGGCAGTTTAGGGAAGAGGCTGAGCGGACACTGCAGGACAGCAAGATGGGACGGAGTGTGGCCTCTGGAGTCACGTGCCTGGAATTGAGTATAGACTCTGCCACTTACTGGCACGTTAGCTCATTTGCCCAAGCCTTCATTTCCTCATCTGTAAAATGGCGCCCCACCCCCCACCTCGGGGCTGGCAGGGCCTCAAGGGGGGTAGAGATTGCAGGGCCCCGAGCCAGCCCCCACTGACTGTCCTAATGAGGAGGCTCCTGGTACTGCTGGTGGAGGGGACACGTCATTCGGATGCATCTGGAAGGAACTGAAGTTGGAGCATCCAGCTGGGAGAACCATTTCCTTGAGAATTTACCTGCCTATCCAAATGCTAACCATTTATCTGCTCTCTGCCTCAGTGCCTTCATCTGCAAAATGGGGACACTAACATCCTACAGGGTGAGGAGTAATGAACCAACCGCTGGAGGATGCCGGAGAGCCTGGCCCTTAGGCTTAGCCTCTGTCGCCACCAGCATCCCTGGGACCCAGCGGTGGGTCTGGTGACTGAGGGCAATGGAAAAAGACCTGCGTGGCGATTGTCTTAGACTTGAATTTCCAAGTTGAGGTGCTGTTCTTCAACTTTCCTCCCAGGCCAGCTCTTTGCCCTGAAGCTGGGCAGTGACAGTCCAGGACACAGCCGTCACACAGATCAATCCCCGGGCCACCTGGCCAGGGAAGGACGCTGTGAGTGGAAAGCAGGACTGCCAACGTGCAAGGTGCTCCCCCAGGGTTCTCCCCACCTTCCTGGGATCAAGCCCAAGGCATCTGCTGGCTGTATGTGACCTCGACTCACTCGCTCTACCTGCCAAGCCTTGTTTTCCCCATTTTCAAACTTCAGTTCAGAACCCAAAGGTTGAGCTGAGACTTAGATGAAATAAGGTGGTCGAGGTCCTGGCACAGAGAGAGAGGCCACCAAATATCCAATAATTCTGATTATTCCTCATTTTGCTGTCACTTGATTTGGCTTGCCATGGCCGGCATCTTTCTAGGCCTCTGATTTGGGGAGAGTCGAGAGTCTCCAGGGCAATCTCAAGGTTTCAACTCTCATGGGCACCTCTGGAGCAAGTGCCTCTTCTGTGGAGCCAGGTGAGAGTTAAAATCGGAAGATGAATGGTGGTGTGGAGGTGTGGACAGAGAGACACAGCAGGGCGCCTCCAGCACCCGCAGGGGAATACGTGTGTCAGGAACTACAAACACATTAGTGAGCAAGGTAGGGGTTGTTCCTATCTGCATGATGCTACAGTCTGTCCTGGTACTACTGCCGCATAACAACCATCCCCAAACTTAGTGGCTTAAAACAGGATTTGACAAGATTTTCTGTAAAGGACCAGATGACAAATCTTTTAGGGTCTATGGATCAGGCAGTGTCTGCCACAACTACTCGACTCTGCCACTGCAGTGTCAGAGCAGCCATTGGGTGTGTGGAGATGGATAGGTACGGCTGTGTTCCAATAAAACTTTATGTAAAAAATAGGCAGTGGGCCAGATTTGGTCCCTGGGCTGTAGTTTGCGTGACTGTTGGCTTACGACAACCACAATCGTTTATTTTGCTCAGGAATGGAAATGGTGGCCAAGCTTGGTGGGGACGGCTTGTCTGCTGGTCTGCAGGGGCTGGTGGATCCACTTTTAAGATGGTGCTCTTATATGGCTCTTGGGGAGCAGGTGCTGGCTGTAGGCTCCCACGGGCTCCTCCACGGGCGGCACGGGTTCCAAGAACACACATCCCAAGAGTATGAGGCGGAAGCTGTGTCATCTCGCATGTCCCAACCTCCAATGGCACATTGTACCCCTTGTGCTCTGCTCATGAGCTCACCAGACTCCAGGGCACAGAGGGCCCCTCACAGGAGGCCGTGGGCAGCGGAAGGCCTTGCTTCTTGTAGACAAGAAGACACAGGGGTAACTCCAGGTGCAGCCAAGTTCCTTGGAGGAAATACACAGGGTCCTGTGCAGACGACACGGCCTCCTTCTTTATAAGCTCCGCAGCTGAAAGCAGAACGCGCTCCTGCCACGGCTGGGAAGAAGGACCCCGGCAGGCAAGCGTGAACACCTGGGGCCAGACTGTCAAATCAGGCTTGGCCTAGACTCCTGCTCAGTCAGTATTTTCCCTTTGGCAAGTCCCCTCGCCCTGGTGGGCCCTGAGTTAGTCTTTTAATAAATGAGAGTGTAGCGCCTCAAGCAGGAGTGCCCATGAGGTACCTAACGTGACACATTTGCCCCAGCGCCTGGCTCACAGCGACACGGAGTCCCGCATGTCGGTCAGAGCTTGCTCGCTCCCCGGCTTTGTTTTCAAGCTGCTGGGTGCCACTACACGCGCACGCTTGGGGTGTTTCCTCCGAAATGAAATCAGACAGTCCTCGCTCATGGCAGAACGATTTCCAAATTGCACAAAACAAATGCAGCTAACACCTGCCTTGCCGAGACCAGATTTCGTCACCGCTGGGGTGGCCCTGACCAGGGGAGATGACAGAGGAGGGTCGGAGGAGCTGGCGGCAGTGGGAGGGTGCATGCTGGCCAGTGGTGGCAGTGATGGCCAGGAATTGTCTGGAACCGATTGCCATTTCCCACAAAGCTCTCGTGTGCCATCACTGCCGGTGTGCAGAAGGGCTGCCAAGTGGACAAAGAATGTGCTGGAAACAAAAAGGAAGGAACCAATGCCGACGCACAGGGGAGGTGGCGACACCTGTTTAACAGTGTTTGGGGGGGCAGGCTGAGGCTGGACATCCCCAGGCTGGGAATTCCTGGCCTTTGCTGGGGGCTCCTCTCTTTACACCATCACTTCTCACTTCCCAGTGGTCACGACAATCCTATGAGAACTATTATTCTCTCCATCTACAGAGGAAAGTGAGCTCGAAAGTGTTGAGTGATTGTCCAAAGTTGCACACTGGCTTGTGCTGGAGCCAGGATTTGAGCCTGATTCTTGCGAGGACAAGCCTGTGACCCTTCTACCTATACATTTTCACAATATTGGATTTTTAGTTTATTCCAAACAGCTCAGAGATACTATTTCATGCCCATTTCGATGGACAAAATAAAACAAATTGAAACAAAATAAGAAGACTGATAATGCCAAGTGCTGGCCAGGATGTGGACAAATGGAAAGGGGGCTGTGCTGGGGGCTGGGGGTGAATTGCTCCTGCTGTTTTGGAAAGCAGGCTGGCAAGGTCCGATGAGGTCCAAGCTGTGCTCCCCCCGCCAGCTTCCCCTGCTAGGTGGCTGGAGAGACCCTCACAGATGACCCTGGGGAGACGCAGCCTAAAAGGTGCATTGAATCATTGTAAATGCAAAACAAAGCAAAACAACCCAACCCAACACCAACTGAACACTCCCTAAACGTCCTCAGAGGCAGGCGGGTGAGGCAGGTGCCCGTCCTGTAGCCTGGTGAGTCTTTAGGAAGCTGCTCTGATGCCCAGGGCAAGATGAGAGGCTCTGGGACTTACAGGAGGGCTGGTTTCCCCCTGCAGGGTCTGTTTAGCCAAAGGTGGGTGTGAGCTGGCCCTTGGTGTCACTGCACACCTTCCAGTGTCTTCCATCTCTGGCTCAGAGGCCTGGCGTGTACTTCCTGGCTCAGCAGGTGGAGTCACAACGAGGAGCCCCTTGCCGCCTTGGTCCAGGGCACCCCTCTGGTTTGCCGCACAGGTTCTGGGAGATCTGGGGACTGGCTTCTGCCTGCAGATTTATGGCCCAGGAAATGCATTTTAAATTGGTCTCAGGATGCTTGGATCCAGGAACCAGACACCATCTCTTGGGGGTGGCGGGGGTGGAGAGAGGCCTAGTACGCCCCCAAGGGCCACCGCCCCGGAGTGGGGCTACCTGTTGTGTGGCCTGACGCTCAGGGCCCCTCTTAATGTATGGGGGCGAGGGACAGGCATCCGCCAAGTAAACGTTCTCGCCGGCAGCCGGCCTGCCCCCAGCCACTCAGTACCAAACTGTCCCGAAGGAAAAAGGAGGGCGATTCTCCTGGGGCGCAACCACCTGTCGTTTGGAGCCTCTTCGGTCTAGTGGGAGCAGGCAGGGCCGGGCGGCCGGGGTGGGGCGGGAGGAGGGTGGGAAAAATGCGGGGCGTCCTCCGGGCAGGCGGGGGCTCTCCAGCGCGCCCCGGCCCCTGCGCCGACTAGGCCTCCCGGCAGGGAGCGCCCCGATCCCATTACGCAGTTCCTGTCCCTTTAAATCCCAGTCCCGGGAACCGGAGACTGGGGTGCCGCGGCCGGACCCCTATTTACAGGCGGGCGGGGATCCGCACCGTCGGGGGCTGGGGCCGGGGGTGGGCGACCGGGGGTCCACGAGAAGCCCGCGCTCCCGCGGCCAGGCGGGGCCGCGCCCCTCAGGCCAGGCCTCCCGCGCGCCCCGGGTGTGTGGGGGCGGTGGGGGCCTGGCGCGGGGGCGCGCGGGCGGGGCTCGGGCGCGCGCGGCGCCTGCCCGCGAGCACGAGCCGGCCCGGAGCGCACGCCGCCGCCGCCGCCCGGGCCCCGCCGCATTGCTGCTGCTGCCGCCGCCCGGCCCCCGCCCGGCCCCCGCCCGGCCCCCGAGATG
>JAQZBX010022391.1:0-31602 GCA_029593785.1 Cabassous unicinctus
TTTGGCTACAGGCAATTCAGGGAAGACTCCTTGAAAATAACCAAAGACAGGGTCTCAGGGTCTTGCAATTCATTGCCTCACAGCCCATTTCTCCAAAGAATGATGTAAATATTATAAGCAAGATTAGGAGAAATGCAATGATTTTTCTCCTTCTTGTTCATTTTACCCTCAACATGTAAAACACTCTTTGAATTTCCTGGATATTATGAAAGCTTAATTCCTGAAATTTATTCAAGCATAGGAAAGCATAGTTCTACAGGATGTAATAGATTTTTTAGTTTCCTGGGTTTCTTAAAGCAGATACCATGATATTGATTGAAGACATGAGAATGTCCAAATCAAGGCCTCAATAAGTTGATGCTTTCTCCCTAAACACCAGCTGTGGTGAGCCTTGGCTCCTCTGCCACATAACAAGGAATATGGTTGCATCTGTTGGTCTCTCCCATCTCTTCCAGGCCTCTATGTTTTCAGCTTTCTGCTTCCATGGCTTTCTCTCTCTCTCTCTCTCTGCAATATTTCCAATATAAAGAACTCCAGTTTATAAGACCTATATTGAATGAGGTGGGACACACCAAACTGAAATAATCTCATCAAAATGTCCAATTTAAAATGGTTTCATACCTACAGGAATGGATGAAATTTCAGAACATGTTTTTCTGGGGTAAAAACAGTTCCAGATCACCACAGTAGATACATTTCTGATCAAGGGAAGAATTAGGATAAAGATTAATAATGGTAAGGCAATAATGATTTCACTAGTAAATTAATTTCATTTTCTAATGAATCATGAAGAGGTCTAGATAATAAAGCTCTAGATTTATTTCCTAGGGTGAACAGGACCTCTATTAGATACTTCTCCTGGATAAATTCTTTTGAATGAGCAAATCTCAAATATTTTTTCATTTGTTCATTGATTCATCCATTCATTACCTCGACAAATAATAACAGATCCCTAAGAACCTGCAATTATACAAGTGAGAATTAGAGATATGTTCCTTGAAATTAAATATTCATTTTTCAATCATTAGAGAGAGTGAGAGAGATCCATACAGTCCATGCTTCACTATAGAAGAAGTTCATCTGGATTTGAAATTTATAACAGAAAACCTGAATTGTTTTAGAGTCATGCAAGTTTTTCCTTTATAAACTTTCTATAACTTTTGACCTTTTATAGCCTTAAAGCTGCCAAAACCTGTTAAGCAGCAGAATTTAAGTTTTAACTACTAAGATTTTAGAGGTAATTTTCAGTCCAGTAGATCATTCTGATAAGCCCAACTGATCTTGGCCCTGCAGGAGAATGTTTTATGTTTGCTCTGTGACTTCACAAACTCAGGGCAGACTTCCTTAGGATACACAAGGTCATCATAAAACTAATTTGAAAAGTGTGACCTTTATTCACGGTTAAAATAGTTCATTTAGGGTTACAATTTCCATGATCCAAACAATAATCCTGTGTTGTTGATGTCCTGATATGCTTAAAAATGAAGCAATCAGTAGAAAAGCAAATGAGAATGATTGGAGTGGATCACCTGAAAAAAATTTTGTAGATGCCTGAGAAGATTCTCAGAACATTCAATAATAATAGGGATCATTATTTCAGTAATAAATAAAAATAGCTTATTGATTTGGATTCTAAGTGAAAATTCTCTGTTGCACATTAATTGCTCTGAAGACCCGAAAACTATGCATAATACATCAGAATCTAAAGATGCCACCAACAACAGGAACCACATGAATATGCAGCTTACAAAACGGGGGAAGGATTAACCTTATTATCATGAACACAGGAGTGGCGTGGGGGAGTGGTGCAGTCTTCCCACATCCTTGATGCCACTTTAATGGCTGGGAAACCTGTGATCAAAATGTATCTTTCCTGGCTGGATGCTTGCATATGCAGACCCACAGTAGTGCTGACAAAGGAGAATAGTCTATGCATTATTTACGTGGGTCAGAAATATTTAAAATAATTATCCTATTTGGAAATCTAACTGGAAGCAGATAAAGACTTGATTTGAGAAACAAACCTTGTATCATGATGTCTATAGTGGCACTAAGTTGATTTATTTCATAAGTAAATTAGAAAAAAAAACACCTGGGAATATATAAACAGAAGTTTCATTTATTATACATGGTTGTTAATCATCAAGATGGTTCATTTTGTATCAGTACATCTTTTCAAGCTTTGTTAACGTAGCAAACACACATGTAGTATACATATGTACAGTGGACAATGTGATAAACTTTCATAAATGTATAAATAAATTCACATTTCCTAATAATTACAGAGGTAAAACCACCACCACATCAAGATAACGCACACATTACCATGTAAAGTGTTCTTTTACAAATTTGTAATCTCCCTGTTTTATTGCACATGCCATTCTTCTTCCTTATATGTGTTATCTGTGGACTTTTCAATGAAAAGATTGATTAAAAATAGTTTCTGAAAAACTGAACATCCTCTTTGTAATCTTTATTCTTTTGCATTTCCCTTATTAATCTTGCTATTTTTCCCTGGATTACATTTAGAAAAAGGTAACACTACGATTCTATAAGCTTAATGTGATTTTCCACAGGAGATATTAGTGGAGTTCTATTATTTTTAATTACTACTGAAGACTTTAAGTGTTAGCTGCACTGTTACTCTTTTGTCCACATCAGTGTACCCAGTGGAGCACCTAGTTCCTAAAGAGGTTCAGAGAATATGAAACATACATGCAACAATACATGAATAAATATATGGTATCACCTCTATATCCATTACTGTAAAACTGTTCTTCCATTAAAAAAAGATTTATAAAACATTCAAATTCAGTAGTCAAATTAAAGTCCATGGATTTGACTTCTGGGTCATTTGCTTTAACTTCTTATTTTGAAATAGAGTTAAAATATGGTTGACTTACCTTCTTGGCATCTATTGTGTCTATTCTTCACCTGAGTGTGCTTGCAAGTGACGTTTTCTAACACAAGTAATGATGGTTTTACTCACTTTTCAGACCATATTTTATCATTGCGGTAGGGGTATTGATTACCAATATTTTTTACAGGAAGAGGAAATGTGCATATATTTTGTTTCTATATAGATTTTCTACTTCCCTCAAATCCTTTCTCAATAGGAAGCTTCTGAGTCAGGTATTAATACTTTTAAAGGACTTCCATCTTCCATGCCAGTTAAGTTGCATTTTGTGAAGTTTTGTTCTTAATAATCTCCATGAAATATGATGCAACTGTGATTGCTATCATTCATAACCTAAATATATCTTATTAAAATAAAATAATACTACAGAATAACAAATTGGAAACAAAAAAAATCAAGACATATTCTGATGAAAGGTAAGCAACTCTTTCAAGTAATAAAATACAACACTGTCAAGTGTACACTTACAAAATGCTGTAATTTTATCAGCTTCTGCTTACCACAGCCTCAAGTGATTCTCAACTCATTGGACTCACCCAGGACAACTGGCAGGTAGATGATGATGGACAATGGCCGTCCAAGGGAATGGAAAGAGTCTGCAGCTGCAGGCAGGATAACCCCATCCATCTTCCCCATGTGATATAAGCCCCCTCTCAATTGGAGGTAGTGTGGACATCACCATCCCAGACTCTTCAGGATGGGAGGAAGAGCTATGGATTAGAGTGGACTTACTTGTCTTCTACTATAGACATATTGTGATTCAAACAATGGAAGAAATTACAACATTGATGTGGTGCCAGTAGCCACTGGAGGCTCTGGGAGCAGGGAGAGGGAAAAGAAATTTTAATACAGGAGCTTTTTTGGGACTTGGGAGTTGTCCTGAGTGACATTGCAATGACAGATATAGGCCATTTTACATCATCATATAACATGCAGAACTGTGTGGGAGAGAATGTGGTTTACAATGTGAACTATGGTCCATGCTTAATGCAAAGCCCCAGGATGTGTTTATCAATTGCAATTAATGTGCCACACTGATGAAGGATGTTTATGTGGGAGGTTGTGGGGGGTGGGGCATCTGGGAATCCCTATACTTTTTGTGTAACATTTATGTTATCTAAGTATCTTTTTTAAAAATTTAAAAAAAAATTAAAAGGAAACAAAGTAAATATCTTCTCTGGGTCCATTGTACCAAAGGGGCTCATTACTTGGAATGAATAGCATACACCACTGTAATCCACTTTAAATAAAACCTGAAATAAAATTATCCGAGAGGCATATCATTAATGATAGAGAGGTCATTGAATCTTTAACAGTAACATTCGTTGTTTCACAGTCTCGGAGAAACATTGAAATTTTCCCAGCTTGCTTGCACCAACAGCAAACATTGTCTTGTTTCACAGAAGCAATAGAATCTGTTTAAACTTTGTTGTAAACAATTTTAAAGTGAGACTTTGAATGGCTTATTGGTGGGAACTGTTTGATTCTTCAAGTGCACTGAGTTTCATCTATCAAATGCATTTTTGTGTTAATATCCCAAATGGTAAAGTACACCAATCCAATGTCTGGTGAATAAAAGAATCAAAACTATAGGGACAGAAGTTTGATCAGGGACTGAGGATAAATAGAAGGAATTGAATACAAAGTATGATGTGGGAATGTTATAGGTTGATGGATACATTTTATATTTTATTATGTGGTGGTTATATGACTACATATGTTTGCCAAAGCTCATCAAACTATATGTCCCCAAAGTGTGAATTTCCTGTGCTTAAATTTACCTCAATAATTTCTACATCAAATTATTTGGATGTAACTTGCCCTTTTTTAGTATACTGTTCATAAGATTACTTATATCTGTGCTCTCCAAGTGATTGTCACTGATTACAAAAGACAATATAAATTTAAAATAATTAAAACTGAATAATCAGTTCCATGTTTGCACTAGCCACATTTTAAGTGCTCAACAACTTCATGTGCCCAGTGGCTACTTTGTTAGTCAAAACATGTCTATCTCAGCAGAAAGTTCCATTGAACAGCACCAACTTGGTATTTAATTTTGCCCTTCTGTCTTTAATATATATACATTTAAAAATATAAATTTTCCCTAAATGCAGTTTTAGCAAGCATCTCACAATTTTGATGTGCTACCATTTTAATTATCATGTAGTTCAAGTTTTTCTCTAATGTGTTTTGGGATTCCTTATTTGACCAAATGTCTACTTAGAAATATATTACTTTTTTCTAGCCTTTTACTGTTTTTCTAGTTTTAAACCATTATTAATTATTGCTTAATTTCATTGTGATTAAGGGACATTCTCAATAAGAATTTAATCCTGTAAAATTTGTTGGTATTTACCTTATGTTCAGTTTCTGGTCAAATTTGTAAATATTCTGTATGAATTTGAGACTAATGAGTGCAGTATTCTTTATTTATCAGGATTTAAAGTTTGTTAATTATGTTTTCAAATTTATCAATTTGTTTCTTCAGGTCATTTTTAAAATAATTTATTTTAAACTACAGTAAAACATATATAGCATAAAAATCACTTTAACCATGTTAAGTGGACACTTTTTTGACATTATGTACATCAACAATTCTATGTAACTTTTATGATTATCTGTTTACAAATTATTTTTATCATCTAGGACAAAAACTGATACTCATTTAGCAATTATTCCTTATTCCTTCCCCTACCTTCCCCTGGTATCCATCACTCTAGTCTCTGTCAAGATTTTGCTTATCTAAGTATTTCATATAAGAGGAATCATATGATACTTGTCCTTTTACATCTGGCTTATTTCACTCAACATGATATCTTTGAGATTCATCCATGGTTTAGCATGTAACAGTACCTCACATCTTTTAGTAGCTGATTAATATCCAATGTATGGCTATACTACATATTCTTTGCCCATTTATCTGTTGATGGACACTTAGTTGCTTCCACCTTTTGGCTATTGAGAATAATGCTGTGATGAACACTGGTGTACAAATATCTGTTTGAGTCTCTGCTCAGAGTTCTTCTTGGTATATACCTGGGAAGCTGAATTGCCAGGGTATATGGTCATTCTATGATGAACTCTCTGAGGAACCACCAAACTGTCTTCCACAGTGGCTGTACCATTCTACGTCCCCACAATGTATGAGGGTTTCTTTTCTACTCATCATCAACACATGCTGTTTTCAAGGCTTTTTAAATCAGGTTTTATTCATTCTAGCAGATGTGAAGTAGTATCTCATGCAGTTTTAACGGGCATTGTTCTAATGACTAATGATGTTGAACACCTCTTTGTACAGTTATTGGCCATTTGAATATCTTTTCTGGAGAACTGTCTATTCAAATCCTTGGCCCATTTTTTAATTGGGTAGTTAATCTTTTTTGTAGATGAGTTGTAGGACTTCTTTTTATGTTCTGGATATTAAGCTTTTATCAGATCTATAGTTTGAAACTATTTTCATTCATCATGTAAGTTTTCTTTTCATTTTATAAAAATATACTTTTGCCATTTAGCTATTTGTTTTCTGTATGTCTTTTGAGTTTCTGTTCCTCAATTACTCCATTGCTGCCCTTTTTTTGTATTTATTTGCTTTAATTTAGTGTACTAATTTGATTATTTTTCTGTTTTCTAATTATTTTCTTAGTGATTACTTTTGTATTTACAATTAGCATCGTAATTAATAATAATCTAATTTATCTAGTACCAACCTAGCTTCATTAGTATACAAATTCTACTAATATATATCTCCAGCCCTCCCCATTGTATTATTACTTTCTCATTTTAAATTTTTATACATGCCCATTAATATATTTTTATTATATACAATGGGATTTTATTCACCTATAAAAGGAATACATTTCTGATGCATGCTAAACATAGATGAACCTTGAAAATATTTTAGCGAATGAACTAAACAAGTCACAGAAAGACAAATACCTTATGATTCACTGATGTATCATAATTTACCAAATTCTTCTTCCTGCTCTTCTCTGGATGCTGCATAATGTTCCTCAAAACTCTAGAGATTCAGAATATTTCATTTAGACAGTTCCTGCCAGGTCATTAGTTATTTTGGTGGAGAAATTAATTCCTATAGTTTCTTAATCTGCCATCATGCTACAATTCTCCTTTTCTAATTCCTTTTGATGTTCAATACAAATGAGTAACCCTAAGTGGAATCTTTGCCAAGACTAATAAATTTTATTCCAGTTTAAGAAGAACAATTAAGGTAAAAGAAAACAGAAAAGTCCAATTTACTTAAACAGGAATGAAAAGGGAGCAAAATTTTAGATTCTCCCTATTTTAAAACAATAGTATGATTTTATAAAAAGGACTGTCAATGCATTTCAAAAATAATGTAAAATTTTCAGTGAAACAAATATAGTGAATATTTCAATTATAAAAGCATTTAGAAGAAGGAATAGAATATCTGACAAGTCCCATATTCAATAAAGAAATGGACTATGCACATGTTGAAGCTCATTATTGCTACTCATATAAATTTTAATACCGTTACTATGCCATTTTTCACTTCTATTTGCTTGTATAGTCCCTGTTATGCATTTGCAGTTTATTTTGCACACTAGAAAACTTTGACTCCATGGCTCCATTTGATTGCATGACAGAGATGCAGACTCCACATGAATAGCATATTTGACTTTGATAGATCCATAGTTAAAATCAGTGTTGTCTAATTTTCCTAAATTAATCAGTGAATCAGGTAGCTGATTTTTTATAACTAAACTCAAATAATTTTAAACTTAACTTTTTGAAACACAAAAAATCTAAATTTTGAAGAGACTATCTTGCATTCCCATTTTCTATTTTTGGAAGAAATATTATCTTCTTAAGATATTACTTTGCTTTGTTAAAAAAATAATTCCCAGCTTGATGTCTGGTTACCTGGCTAGCAGATATAACCTAAAACATATTTCCTCTAATGCTTTGAAAACCACTTTCTTCCCTAACCTTTCATTGTCATATTTGTCTAATTTCACATAACAAGTGTTTGAAAAATTAGAAATAATAAATGTCACCAAATAACTGCTATTTCACAAAAAGAATATTTGAAAACCTCCTTGAAAACCTTATTTACAGTCTCAAATCCATACTAATTAAGAGTCATATATTAGCCAAACTAATTAATCATTTCAGTATTCATTTCCTAGTCTGCTAAAAGGAATTAGTAAGAGTATGGTTCTACTATAGAATTGCTTTTAGGCTTTTATGAAGTAATAATGTATACTCCTTAGCGTTTAGTAGTAGCCAATACATAGTATAATTTATTTGTCAATTTAATTGTCAAACAATTATTTAAGAAATATAAAGTAATGAAATAAACTGGGAGAACTAAATAAAACAATTTTGGTGCTGTGCTTAAGAGTACATTACTTGATTTAAAAATGTTTTTGCACAGGCAATGGCCATAAAAATTTGTATTTCACATCTGCCCATGATCCAAATCAACCAATTAACTAATTATTTATAAAAACACAAAAAATAGTAATAAGAAGAAAGTTCCTCAACAAGATGAAAGGCGTATATTGTCCATTGTCACTCCTGTTATTCAATATTGTTATGGAGGTCCTAGCCAGAGCAATTAATCAAGTAAAAAAAATAAAAGGCATCAAAATTGGAAAGGATGAAATAAAACTTTCCCTGTTTGAAGATGTCATAATCCTATATACAGAATATCCTGAAAATAAATTTCAGAACAAAGCTAGGAGAACTAATAAACAAGTTAAGGAATGCAGTATGGTATAATCAGCATGCAAAAGAGTAGTGTTTCCATACACTAGTAATGAACAATATGAAGAGGAGATCAAGAAAAAAGTTCCATATACAAGAGCATTAATAAAATCAAATATCTAAGAGTAAATTAACCAAAATTGTAAGGAAAGTATACATGGAATACTACAACACTTCGTAAAATAAGTCAAAGACCTTTATAAATGGCAGGACATTCCATGTTCATTGATTAGAAGATTAAATTTTTGTTAAGATGTCAATTCTTCGCAAAATAACTTAGGGATTTAACACAAATCCAATAAAAATTCTAACAGCTTTCTTTGTAGAAATGGTAAAACCAATCATCAAATTTCTATGGACAGGTAAGGGTACCCAGGTATCCAAAATCATATTGAAAAAGAACAAAGTAGGATCATTCACAATTCCGATTTCTAAACTTATTAAAAATTTATAGTGTCAAAACAGCATGGTACTCGCTTTAGGACAAATATATAAAAAATGCAAGTGACTTGAAAGTTCAGAAATAAATTCTTACACTTATCGCCCTATATTTTTGATAAGTGTGCCCAGTTCACTCAATTGAAAAAGAATAGCCTGTCTAACAAGTGGTCTCTGAAACATGGATATTCATATGAAAAACAATGTATAATGTCTTTACGCAAGATGGATTAAAGGCCTAAATAAAAGAATTATGACTATACAACTCATAGAAGGAAACATAGTGATGCATTTTCAGGACCTTTTATTTGACAACGGTTTCTTAGACATTACACAAAAAGCACAAACAACAAAAGAATGAATAAACAAATGTGATTTCATAACAATTAAAACATTCATGCACCAAAGGACTTTATCATGAAAGTAAAAAGAATGGCAGAATATATTTGTTGTCAACATATGCAATTAGAGTTCAATATCTACAATATATTAAGAAATTTTACAACTCAGCAACAAATGGACCAACAACAAATGCAAGGTGTTAATAATAAGGTGGTAAATGAGAATCCTGTATACCTGAAAGTCCTATAAACTTCCCTAATAAAGAAAAAAGGAATAAATAATAGATACTATAATAAAAACAGAAAATGGGTAACAAACTTCAACAAACATTTCTCCAAAGAATATATACAAATGCCTAAGATGCACATGGAAAGATGTTCAAAATCATTAACCATTAGGGAAATGCAAATCAAAACACACTGAGAAGCTATTTCAAATGAATGGAATGGCTATTATTAAAAATAATAACCATTATAACAATGTTGGAGAGGATGTGGAGAAATAAGAACACTTGTTTATTGTTGGTCAGAATGTGGAATTATACAGCCTTTGGGGAACAATTTGGCAGTTCCTGAGAATAAGTATAGAATTACTATATGACTTAGCATTCCTACTTTAAATACACACCCAAAAGAATTGAAAACAGAGTTGTTAACTGATATTTTCACATCAAAGCTTACAGCAGCATTATTCACAATAGCCAAAAAAGTAAGAACTCAAGTGTCAATCAACAGATGAATGGATAAACAAAATATGGTATATACATACAATGGAATATTGTTTAGCAGTGAGAAATAGTGAATCTCTGATACATGCAGCAACATGGATGCTTCTTAAAGACAACATGTGATTGAAATAGACCAGATGAAAACAGACAAATATTGTTTGATCTTGTTTGTGGAAGGCTCTGGGTCCTGGGCTTGTAGGTTCTTGGCTTATGCTGCATAAAAGAATTTAAGGACATGCCATAGGGTAGGCAAGGTGGCGACAAGACACTATTGAGTAGGAAGATTTGGGAGAAGTCAGTCTTATTGAAATTAAAATAAAATAATAGTTATATAAATTAATTATATAGGTTAAATAGCTGCTTGACACATTCAAAGAGATATTGAAAAAAACTTATTCAAAATTGTAGAAAGATAAAATAATATAAATATGAAAGAGATCCTGTTACACCATAGATATAAGAAGAAATGCTAATATATGTTTGAGTGGAATCTGAAATTAAACACCTAGAACAAGTTCAATAATTTTAAAAAGGTAATGGCTCATTTTTCAGAATTATTACAAAGTTCAAGTTGTAGTTTTAGGAAATAAAATAAATAATAATGAGTAAATAAAAAAGGAATTCATTGGTAGACATATGTGGCATAATGAAAAACTTCCTTGGTATTGGTCCATATTCTTGAGGAAGGAGCCTGATTCTTTGGACTTTCAACAAATAGAAGTGTCTTTAGTTTTTCATAGTTGGAGCAAGACCATACCTGATAGCTAATATGCTAATATGACCACAGGGAGGGGTCGCCTGCCTTCAAGCTTAGGATGGGGCTGTCAATACTAGGAAGATCATCCAGGTGCTTAGGGGATTGGGGCAGTGAGCCAAGACATATTAACCTAAATGCCTGAACTCTGGCAGGGGAAGGGACCTGCAGATTGCATTCTACAATGTGGACATTTATTCTATCAATCGTGCATGCCAAATGAGACCCCATTAAACTCAGTACTCTTGGAATCCTGATAAGCTTCCATGATTGATAAGATACATCTTTATGGTGGGAGGGTAAGGTGTTCTGGCTCCAATTGGAAAGGACATGTAAGTTGCATTTGAGAACCTCCCAGATCTCAGCCTATGCCTCTACTCTTTTGACTTCTTTAGGTATCCTTCTAAAATAATAAAGCTATAATTTAAAGTACAGCACTTTCAGGGAACTGTGTGAGTTGTTCTAGCAGACTGTCAAAATTGAGGGGGTGGTGGAAACCTCCAAATTTGCAGAAGTGCAGGTAGCTTAGGTCCACAAATTTGTGATTGGTGCTTGTAGGGCAGTCTTTTAGAGGGATCTCCTTACCATCTGGCTTCTGCCTAACACAGAGTAGAATTAGAATTGGATTGGATTGAATTACTGCTATATTTGTAGTTGGTATCAGAAGCTGTTTTGAAAGTTGCAGAATTCTTCCCAACATTTATAACATAACATAGTGAAACTTCTAAAACTTCAAAGGCCAAGAGAAGTCCCTAAGGACAGACTGAAGGTCAAGATAGATTAGTTATAAAAGGAGATTTTTTTTTTTAGGGAAAATGCACAGATGAACACAGATTAGTTAAATGACATAGTCAAGAGTGCTTTGTTAATGAAAAAAATGAAGAAAAAAAATACTTAATTATATTCATATTTCACAAAACCCAATTCTATATTCTTTTATTTTAAACCATAAGCATTAATATAGTACCATTTTGTTTTTGTTAAAGAAAGTTTACAATGTTGTTAACTATAGTCTGTAAATTATATTAGTTATATTTTTCTCATGTATCACCACATATTACCACCCTGCAGGAGAAGAACATACCTATATTTAAATTATTAACCACAATCCTCATCTACTGACAAAAATCATTGTTATACATTCCCAATATTATCCTCCAGCTGTCCTCCAACTAACATTAATCTCCTTAGACTGCATGGTTCAGCAACAGTCACATCTATAAATCAACAGTGTTTGTTAAATTCATTAAAATGTGTTACCATCATGTCTACCCATTGCCACATATTTACATTTGACCTTATTAAACATTCTACATACATCCAGGAGATGAATTTTCAACAGCAATTTTGTGAGACAAAAAATAATTTAATGATATCTAAAAATATTGAGGAA
This sequence comes from Cabassous unicinctus, assembly GCA_029593785.1. Taxonomy (NCBI): domain Eukaryota; kingdom Metazoa; phylum Chordata; class Mammalia; order Cingulata; family Chlamyphoridae; genus Cabassous; species Cabassous unicinctus. The sequence continues at coordinate 12,323 of JAQZBX010022391.1, forward strand.
ATTATTGTTAACTTAAATTTGAAAATGAAGCAAAGTTATTATTTAACAATTGAGATTTAAAGGAATTTTAGGAGAAAGACATAGCTACATGAATCAGTTCTTCAAAACCACCATTAGATTATAAAAAAATATAAGCCACGAATTGAGAGACTTTATTTGCAGAATAAATGTTAACATGTGTTTTAGGCAAAACACCTCCTGTGCAACCATAAGAAATGGATAAATAACCTACTTAAATTGGGCTGATGTCACAGTGCAAAAAACATCTAAAAATAAGTTTCAACCTCATTACTAGTTTGGAAAATGCAATTGACATCACTATAAAGAAAGTCATTTCAGAGAAATGAAATCTCTGCCAACCTCATGAAATCAGCCAGATGAGGTGAAAAATATGAAAAACATTTTATTATAATTTGTAGAAAAAACAAATTGGGAAGAATTATCAAACCAAGAAACAAGGAAGAATAGACATAAAGGGAAGTAAGTTTTAGAGTTGGGCCCCATTTTTCCTTTAGGAATTGCTCATAAAGAAACATTGCCCGAGAAACAGTGGAAGTGATCAGTGTTTTTGGTTGATTCATGGGTCCAGAGAGACAGGGATTTTAGCCTAGGGCTCATTACAGGGGCTTTGGTGAACATCTCCAGCTCTGAGTGGAAAACCTGTGGTAAGCTAACTCACAGGTTCAGCTTCAAATCTTCTCAATGAGTCTACACTGAGATGATCATAAGAGACTCAGGAGCATGAAAGAACTAAAACTTAAATAACTCTAGAAGAAATATGGTCATCTTAGGACACATCTATAAAATAAATATAAATAAAATGAAATGTGTGTGTGCATGTGTGTGTGTGTGTGTGTGTGTACATCTCATTCCACTGCCAGAACATGGAAATAGTGATCCCAGTAACAATGAGCACAAACAACATCCAGATCCTGGCTCTGAAAAAACCTTTCTCCACTATCAAGAACCAGGTCTCCTTGAAGAAATGGTCGATTTTGAAGTTGTTGAAGGGAAACTACAATATAAGCCTGGACACTTTGTAGTGTGAGGAAGTGAAGAAGTCCTCCAAAATTCATGGGAACATTTCAAAAAGACATATGAAGAAAACTGAAAGACTCTACATTGGCCAAAATGGGGTAATTTGATCATCAAAATAAATAACATGAGTAATGAGTAAAACTGGAAACCATGAGTATAAAATGATATAATATATTTAATAAAAATGTTGAAGTTCAATGGTGGTGGAGATATTTACACCATATTCAAACTACCCAGCCACAAAATACTTGCTAATTATAAAGATAAAATAGATTTATTGTTGACAAGCCTCCAGTAACCACATGAATCAAGATATCAATGAAATATCATTAATAACAACAGCAACAAAAACAGAAAAATAGTGTGATACCTGATAGGACTCATGAGAAACCTGCATGACATCAATGATATTCCTGACAAAAGTGAGTAAATTCAGGCAGAAATGCTGGGCCATCACAAATGGAGGGATGTTTATATTCACTGGAAATGAATCCCCAACATTCATGAAAATTAAGGGAAGACTGAGTGCTTCAAATTAAGGGAAACTAAAGGACCATGCCAATTAAATGAAACATGCAATTCTAAAGGGCATTCTTGTTGTTATTAAGGGCAATTTTGAGAAAACTGGTAAAATTTGATAGGATTGGAGAATTACACATATGTAATATATGTTTAGGTCTTGATACTGATGGTTGCCTTACGGTTATGTAGTGAATTTTCTGTTTATTGTAGGCATTACACAATACTTATATTGTGCAACAGATTGGGTGTTTTTTTTTGGTACAAGAAAAAAGTTCCTTACTCAATTTATGTAACTTTTCTTTTGGTTAAGATTGTATCAAAATAAAAATTATCAGGAACTATTTAATTACTTCCTCCCAGTTTTGTGGTAAGCAACAATCAAGTTAAGGGAATCCTATTATATTGCCTAATGGAAACAAGTAAATGATTCCTGTTTAGGATAAGTTTTTATTAAATATTTTATTTTTAAAGAAGCTTTACACCACATAAATGTTACATCAAAAATATAGGGCATTCCCATATACCCCACCATTCCTCCTCCCATGCTTTTCCCCATTAACAACATTTTTCATTAGTGTGGTATATTTGTTAAGCTTGATAAAAACATATTGAAGTATTGCTAATAACCATGGACTATAGTTTACATTACACTTCACATTTTGCACGGCCCAATTTTATAGGTTTTCACAAAATGTATAATGGCCTATATCGCCATTGCAATATCATGCAAGACAATAACAATGTCCCCCAAATTCCCCATATTATACATATTCTTCTCTCCCCCTCCCCTCAGAACCTCTGATGGCCACTGCCTTTACATCATTGATACAAGTTCTTCCATTGCTAGAATAAAATAATAAATTTATTTTATTCCATATATGCATTCCCCACATCTGTTTATTCATTCCACAATCTTGAGGATTTGAAGATGGTGATGCCCACTGTTTCTGATTGAGAGGGGGCTTAGAGCCAATGGGGCAGATGGATGGAACTGTCTTGCTTGTGGTTGTAGATACTCTCTGTTTTTTGGGATGGACTGTGTCAATCATCATTGTTTTTCAGTTGTCCTGGACAAGTCCAATGAACAGGGGGGCAAGTGTGGCAACTCTGCTGAGATACAGGGCTCAACCAGCATTATAACAGACCGAATATTCAAGTCTATGGAACATATATTTAATTGAATACAGCTAATTAAAGGATCAAATAAAAGGGGCAGAAGAATCATGTGTAGGGAAATTATAAATGAATCAACTCTGTTACATTGGGGAGCATATATTCCAAATTAAGACCCACTGACAGGGTGTTAATATAATGAGATTGTCTGCCCTACCTATAGTGTCCAGATATCTATAGACCCCTTAGGATCCCTGCTGCTTGAGGCACTGTTTACTGTGGCAGTCAATGAGATCCTGCTGGGACGTGAATAATCATAACCTCTGGAATGACATCCCTACTCACTTTGAAACCTCTTAGCCACAAAAAATCATTTGTATTTAATATGTCACCCTTTTGGTCAAGTTCTTTTTCCAAATGCATTGCCAGTTGACCCTTGAAAATAATCTCTTTGTGCCAGGGAGGCTCATACTCAGGAGTCATGTCCCATGCCGGGGCGCGGGGGTGGGGAGGGGAGGGAAAATAGTGTGTTTATTTGCTGAGTTTGGCTTAAAGAAATGCCATATTTCAGTAACAAGGATGCTTTCAGGAGGTAACTCTTAGGCAATATATAATACTAGACTAAGTTTCAATTTCACAAGAACAGAGCTCATAAGTAAAACCATCAATATCAATGGCTTTGCATAATGGTCTATCCTCCTTTGCTAGGCACCGCCCATGTACTTGGGGATTCTTGCCACTCTATTAAACAATGTAGCAGGACTTCCCAGAATGGAAATTCAATATTCTTTTGGCTATTGTATGGGTCTCCACCCACCAAGACAATGCCCCTTGACTACTTGAACATATTCATATGTCATAAAAGCGGGTCCCAGGTCCACCCTTCCCCATATATCCCTGCATTACTGACATCTCACACCAGTGATCCTCCCTTTCCACAGGTGTGACCCATTTGTGAACCAAAACATCTCCAAAGCAAAGCTAAAAAATAAACAATAAATATAATAATAAAATAAAATAATAATGAAAATATAAGAAAATGCAAAAGGAAAAAACTGAAAATAAAACTAAAAATTAAAAATAAATAATAAAAATTTTTTCAATGTGTTTTTCATAACTGTAAGATCTGTTCTCTTTTTTACAATGGCAATTTTTCTGAATGCTCCACCACTGTATTATTTTTTTTTCACTTTATCTTCAAAAAAGCTTTAGAGTTACATAAAAGTCACATAGAAAATATAGACAATTCCATATACCCAACCCCTCCCCTTCTCCCACTATCCCTTATTAATAACATTTTACATGACTATGATACATTTGTTACAAATGATGCACAGATATTGAAGCAATGTTACTAACCATGATCAATGGTTTACATTATGGTTTTCATTTTGCACTGTACACTTTTATAAGTTTTGACATAATTTAAAATGACCTGTAACCATCATTGCAAGATCATGCAGAATAATTCCAATGCCCTAAAAATGCCCATGTTCAATCTATTCCATCCTTCCCTCCCCTTCCCTTAGGAATTATGATAACCACTTAGTTTCAAATTTTGAAGAATAAGGTACATAGTAATATGCAAAAATATTGAGGGCTTGACGTATTGAACTTTTTTTTTTTTATTGACACTGCCAATGTTTTAGTTTGATCAGATCTGTAAATTTAGATATCCTCTGCCTTGTGAAACAGGATAAACTATTTAAAGTTGTTTACATTTCTGAATATGTTCTTTATCTATGTTTATAGCTTCAAAATATCTTGTCTTTTCTGATTTTGAAGTTATTTTGATTTCAGAAGACCCAAAACCAAAATGTAGAACCGTTCAATACAGATAGAATTCATTCTGCTGTGACTGATGGATGACCGGCAATGGCAAATTGTAATTTTTATGCCATCTGCAAACCTGGTATTACCTGATCATAATGAGCAGCAAAGTGTTCTACCAACTGGTACTCAGCTCATGGACAGCTGGCTTTCTGATCACCTTTCCACCATTGGTCATGGGATGGCAACTGGAATTCTGTGCTTCCAGAGTCACTGATCATTGACAAAAAGAATGCCAAATTATTTTTATATGTCAGTGAATTCTGAACAGATTAAGACAGTATATATTATATATATATATATAAATATATATATATATATACACACACACACACACACAGATTAATATAACTTATGGATATTTGTTCAAAAGCTATGAATTAAATTCCAAAAGAATCCAAGACCCCATTAAGAAATATGCAAGCTAACTAAGTAGGACTTATTATAGGTATGATATGCAAACTGGGGTCACTATTGATATAGTAATTAATATCATGTACCATATTAATAATCATCAGGAGAAAAGTAATATGATTATTCTCACAGATGAACAAAAGCCTCTGAAAGAATTTAAAACTCATTTCAGATAAAATCATGAAGAAAGTGGGAGATGATTTTCATAACATGGAAATTTTTAAGTTAGTCTGAAAGCCCAGGTCTTAATGTACAATAACAGAGGTCAAAAATAAGAACAGGTTGTTCCCACCTTCCACTACTATTTGATATTGTAATATCCAGAAGTATTAATAAAGAACCTAGACAGGGGTATTCAATCAGAGAGGCATAATTATAGGAAAAGAAGTAAGACTTTCTCTATTTACAGAAGGTGTTTTTATATGCATGCAAAACCTTAAAGAATTTATGATGAAATTAAATCAAACAATAAAATTATTTAGTAGAGTAATAGGGTGTGTGTTAATGTACTGATATTAATAGCATTTACATAAGCAAACAATAATCGAAGATTCTTCTCAAACACAGTTATTTGGGTCTAGATAATTTCTTGTTGTGGGGGCTATCTAGTGTATTGTAGAATATTTAGAAGGATCTCTGAGCTCTACCTACTAGGTGACAGTAGCATCCCCAAGGTTGTAAACAAAAATATATCAAGCTTATCAAATATCCTCAGGGGGGCAAAATCCCTCCTGGTTCAGAACAACTGAGTTAGAGAAAGTTTGCCTGATTTAATTTATGTATTTATTACAATCTCCCCTAAGTAAAAATATTGATGTGAGATGGCATAATTGTATACATAAAACAATTTAAAAGAATTTAATGCTAAATTATTGGAATAAATAAGTGTATCTTGGTAGGTTTCTGTGTATTGAATTCAATATACAAATATCTTGTATTTATTAATGTTCTCCTACAAATATGAATAAGACTTTTAACACATATAATTTTCAGTAGCATAAAATGGAACTGTTAAGGAATTGTTCTAATAAAACGTGTGCAAGACATCTGTAGACAAATCACTGCAATATTATTGAAAAGAATTAAAGAAGACATGTCACTAAGGAGATATACCATATTTACTGATTTTTAACCACCATAATACAAATATGTGAAGTCTTTGGGAAATTGATCTATAAATTCAATGAAATATAAACCAAAAACCTTTTAGTTCTTCTTTGTGCTTTTGAAGTAATTACTGAGGGTCTAATTATTTCATTCAAATGAAAATATAAAACACACACAAACAAAACAAAACATTAAAAATCAAATACCCCAAGGAAGTTTAACCAAACAAAAACATAACAACAACAACAACAACAAAAAAACACAAAAAAGTAGGACTCAGGACTAGTTCAAATTATGGCATATAATATGGCAGTAATATTTAAAATAACATTGTATGAGTTTAAAATGATAAAGTTTTAGCAATGGAAATGAATATTAAGTCCATTAACAGATACAACTAAAGTTATCAACTCATTTATGACAAATGTAACACTGCAGTATAAAGGGGAAATATGGTATTTTCAAAATTAGCTACTTTGTTATTAACATACCTACAAGGACAAAATGTTTTGCTAATCTTAACCTCACGCTATGCAAAAAACAGTTTTCAGGTAGATTACAGGCACAAATTCAAAAGATAAGGCAACAAAGGATATAGAGAAAACTTCGGAAAAAGTCTTTCTGATATTGGAGGAGGTCATAATTTCTTACACTGTAAAAACAGTCAGAACTAGACAATTTTTTAAATATCTGTAGTATTAATATAAAGAATTAAAAAATATTTACTGTTAGTTACTATTTATTGATCCCCTATGCTATATACAAAGAGTCTTTGCATAAGTGACAATTTGCAGAATAGTGTGAAGGTTTAATAATATGCAAAATGGTTAAAATTGTCTAGAGCACTGAGAAAATAGAAAATGATACTTTCAGCTTGTGGTCAATTGTTCTACAGCAGATTGAATTTTCTATTTTATAGTTTCAATTTTTATACCCATCTAACTTAATCTTCAATCATTCTGCTTCTAAATCCTTATCTATTACCTCGGATTTCAAACACAGAATGCGTGTTAGGGAAGCAAATACTATGGCAATCTATAATAATTTCTGGAGAGTCATAATTAAAAGAAATGGCATGTGTGTGTTATTTAAAACACTTGTATAACATATAATTTGGTGGCTTCTTAGGAAACGATGTTCTTGGATATCAGTTTCCCCTGCGAATTCTTCATTCATGTTATTTCTTTTCCTTCAAAGCAAAGAAAGCATAAGTCCTTCAAGAGATCAAGAGATGAGTAAGTTTCATGTGGCACTGTGTGCAATACTTAGGAATGTGTGTGAAACTTAATATAAGTTAAATGTAGTAAGGGGATAATTTGACAGACTTGTTAGATAATAAGGAATAAATTAGTAAAACATAATTGTTAAGGTAATTATGTAAAAGATTCACATATTTTGTATTTGAGTAACATACTTGGAGAGAGAAATGGATCATCTGTATGTTCTTTTCACTAGGATGACAAAAGAGTTCATTATTAAAGTACAGAAGGCTTTGCCTGAATAATTCTGCATAATTACATTATTAAAGAAAGCTATTTGGAATTTTAAGTGTCTTTGGCAGGTTGTTTTATGACTCCAAAAGTTGAAAATAATACTATTTGCATACTTACAAATACTTTTCCCAGTAGGTAGATTTTTAAATAATTTTACTCTTTTTTTTTTTTGCAATTAAATACTTAAGCTTTTTACTACTTTTTACAGTTGGATTTGTAGGTTACTCTGAGAGACTTCAAATTAGATGCAATAAAGATTCATAACGGAAATGCAGTTTGATTTTTCCTATTTATCTAATATTAAGAATATCAAACAAAATGAATTTTAATTTCATCTATTACCTGTGTTCTAATGATTTCATTAGAAAATTTCTATGTTCTTTTACAGCATTTTTTGGCATGATAGGTGGTAAAATAAAAGTAAAATTCCCCTATGGGTTTGCGTGTGTGTGTGTATGTGTGTATTTTGTAGGAGAAAACTATTTTTATTATGGAAGGGTAGAAAAAAGGATGGATTTTTTAAAAATAAGAAACAGAACACTTTTATTAAATAACTAGTTTATAAACTTTAGATCTCGGTCCCAGTTTCACAGAAATCTGGAAACGATATTAAACATTTCTCTTCCCTTTTGTTTAACATTAAAAGTCTTTCAATTTAATAACCTTTAAGATAATATGAATCAAGTCTTAAATCAGATACAATTCTTTGTTTGACTATCTGCTCTCTGACTCCACCATATCACCAGTCAATCCATAAAGATAAAATACATCTATATCTTTTTTATCATACTTGGATATGAAAGGAAATAATTCAAAAGTAGAAAACTTGAGTATTTTTAAAATCAAAATATTAGCCAGATTATCTAAAAATAGAATCACCACCCAACATCAGAAATACTCTAACTAAATTTTAGTACATAGGTTTTCTCAATCTAAGTGATTTTTTTCTTGATTTTGTAGGTAGCTTTGCCCTGGAGGGTACCTTTTCATATTCCCCAATTCCCCCCACCTAAATCCCTGGGAAAAGCTGAGGTTCCAAAGGAAACCCACACCACCCTGCCCCACCCTAAGTCCCTCACAACTTCCATACCTGCTTTGGAGGGTCCTTAGTCTGTGATTTCCCATCACTGTGCAGAGAGGGGAAACAGGTTTGAAAAGAGCTTTGAACTCTTCTGGGCAATGAAACCATAAAACCCTTTCTGTCAGACTGCTGCCCCTGGACTCCTTGGGATCTTCCAATGCAGAGCGAGCTGAGGTGCAATTGTGTACTAGAAGACAATAAAAACAAAGCAAAGCAAAACAAAAAAACACATTGTTAAAGTTGGACAATTTGATATGATGAAATTTGGTTTTAAACATCTTACAACTATACATTTGTAAGAATGTTGCTGTTGGACAATTTTGGGTAACTGAAAATTTTTATAATAAAAAGCATTACATTTATCTGAATGCACTGAATCAAAGAACTCAGAGAAGGAGGGTATAGTGGTTTGAATGTGTATGTAACCCAGGAAAAGCATGTTCTTAAAATTAATGCAATCTTGTGGGTGTGAATCCATTGTAAGTAGGACCTATTGATGAGGCTACTTCAGTTAAGGCATGGCACCAATCAGAATGTGGCTTATTCGTTTCACTGGAGCCCTTTATAAGACAGAGGAATTCAGACAAAGAAAATAAAAGCCATAGAAGAAAGAAGCTGAAAGCAAGGAAACCAGGAGGAGTAGGGAGAGACCAGCTGATGCCACTGTGTGCTTTGCCAGGGGACAGTGGAACCAAGGATTGCCAGTAGCCTATGTTCAGAGAGAAAGCATGGCCATGATGATACCTCGATTTGGACATTTTCTTGGCCTCAAAACTGCTTATGAATATATTCCCATTGCTTAAACTAAACCATATCACAGTATTGTGCCCAGTTGTTTGGTCAAGCAAGCACTGTCCTGATTGTTATGAAGGACATTTCGTGGACTTCAATCATCAATAAGTTGATTGCATCTATGGCTGATTACATCTACAATCAACTGAAGAGAGTTCCATCAACAATGAGAGAAGTCTCATCCAATCATTTGAAGGCTTTGAAAGGACAAGTGATATTTAGAGCAGTCAGAAGAGAGAATTTCTATCTCTACTTCAGCTGGCCAGCTTTTTCTGGGAATTTCATCAAAAACCGTCATTGGAGTTCACATCTTAAGCCTACCCTATCGAATTTGGACTTGTGCATCCCGCCCCCCCCTCCACTCCATTCCGGGACAAATTTTCATAAAAAATCTCATAATATTTGCAATATCTCATGTCAGTTCTGTTTCATTAGAGAAACCTGATTAATATACAGGGCTTTCCTTATGCTTATCTATGACACATTTTTTATTTTATTTTTTATCAGAGGTGACTTGATTGTAGAGCTGAGTCCTGCTTCCCACCAAACCATTCATGTGCCTTCACTTTTCTTCTGCTTAGGCTGTTTCTTCTGCCTGGAATATCTTGCCTCCTATCTCAGCTCCCTTGAGGCATCAATTTAGAATCCAAATTCTCAGATATCTCCTCCTGTGAATTCCCATAAATAAGACCAGATAGACCCCTCATTCGTCAATTAGCTTTATCCTTTATGTGTTTAGTTTTTGTGTGATTTGCCTTCTGAATAATAATTTATATTTTATACCTTGGAAATGATACTATTGGTGTCCTTAATGCAAACACATTTCCTTATACAGTGACCACTAATAAAAATGTGCTTAGTCACTTTAATGATGAAAACACCTAAGAAAGATTTTTTTCCTAGAGATATCATTGTATGTTTTTGTATCAATGGAGAACTGTCTTGTACCTCTAGCTGCTTGTATAAAATATGATATTTTTAAGATCACAACATCCAAAAACAGATTCACTCATTTGACCTAGTGCCCAGCTGTGTTGGCCATAAAATAATTTTGGTTTTGGTGATTAACCTTGCTGTGTTTCATGTACTATATGCAAAATTGAGAATAGTGTTTGTCATGTATGTAGTGCTCAATAGATTCAGTTATTTGGTGTTGTTATCATTTCTTTAATTACTCATTCTCCTGTTGTCTGAAAATTCTTATTGTGATAGGGCAATTTAGCCTATGTAAAACTTGCCCTAACACTAGTCCTACTAATCATTGTGAGTTTATAATTTACCAAAGATTCTTTCTCCTTATCCTTATGGTTTTTGTCGATTTAAAACTCAGCATATAAATACATTCCCTTCCCCTAGCCTGGGACAAGACTCCCAGGGATGATCCTCCCAGGCACTGAGGGATTACTACCAAGCACCAACTAGCAATGCAACTGGAAAAAGACTTTAACCAAAGGGGAAAAAGGTAAAGACAAATGAGTTTATATGGCTAAGAGACTTCAAAGTGAGTTGGGAGGTCATTCCAGAGGTTACACTTATGCACATCTCAGCAGGATATCTTTGACTGCCAAATTAACTACTACCCCAAATAGCATAGCTCCTGAGGGCTCTGGAGACATCCAGACACTATAATCAGGGAAGATAGCTCAGGAGTTTGGTGCCTTGCCAGTGGACCCTACTTTGGAATTTATGTTCCCAGAGTGACAAAATTGGACTCAGTTGTGATTCCCTTTGCATGGCTCTTTTGTCCTTCTATTTGAACCTATAATTAGCATTAAAGGTGGTAGGTATACATCTAAGAGACTTAAATCTTTGAGTTGTCCATGTGCCAGCTGGGCCCTGAATCTCATCTGAGTTGCAACACCTACTCACCAGTTCATTGGTCTCATGCAGGATAACTAACATAGAAGTGATGATGGACAATTATCATAGGTCCCTCTCAATTAGAGGTGGAATGGATAATTAGAGGTGGAATGGACATCCTCATTCCAGAGTACTCAGGATTGGGGAATGAACTATGGACTAAAGCAGACTTACTGGTACTCTACTATAGACTTATTGTGATTATAACAATAGAAGAAATTATATCATTGATGTGAAGGCAGAGGCCACTGGAGGTTCTGAGGGCAGGGAGAGCAAAAAACAGGTGTTATACAGGAGTATTTTTGGGACTTGGGAATTGTCCTGAATGACATTGCAATGACAGATATAGGCCATTATAAATCTTGCCATAATGTACGGAATTTTGAGGGAGAGAGAATAAACTACAATATAAACTTTGATCCATGCTTAGTGGCAGTGCTCCAAAATGTGTTCATCAATTGCAATGAATGAACCTTATTAATGAAGGATGTTGTTAATGTTGGAAAATGTGGGGGGTGTGGGGAACAGGGCATATGGGTATCCTGTATATTTTTTATGTGACATTTGTATAATTTAAATATCTTTTTAAAAAGTGTAAAAAAATAAAATTACAAAAAAGTAGTCATGTTTTTAGTCTTTACTTCAGAAAATGTGCATAAGTAGGTATTAAATATATGCATAAATTTTTTGTTAAATATTTTCTCTTATTATTTATTTACTAACATTATTTTAATATTCTTATTTTCCCTAAATCTCACTCCCCTAATAATCTAAGTCAATCTAAAAACACCATTTTATTTTTCTTTAGGTTCCCATATCCCTTTAACATTGTCTTCATTTTACTTTTAACTCCTCATAACATTTCCTAAACTTGTTTTTATATTTATCTGTTTCTTTAGTCCTTTATCTTCTCTTTCACTTTACTTGACTCTGTCCATTCTCAAAACCTTAGCCAGCAGAAAAAATATTGTATCTGGCTCTCCATATCAGCCTTACCACCTGTTTATATTGAAAATGTTTTAGAGTAGTAAATGGTATTTTTCAGTGTGGCAACAGATATGAGGGATGAGAAACCAAACCAGAAAAGCATATGGAATTCTTCTCTGACTTGCATTTACATATTTGGAATCTCTCCTCAGCTATTAATCAAATAAATCATACAAGAATCAGGATGTTGAGCTTTGATTTGAAAAGTGGCCTGGGATGTTCTTGCCTGGGTTCATTCACTCGGTAAGGCAGAATAGACAGACACACCTAACTAGGCTAAGAAGGAAAAGCTGGTGTATGTGCTAGTGAGAGCCCAAAGATGTACAATCTTAAATCAGCCTTTCCAATTTGCAGAAATTCTAATATTTTATAACATTAGGCTGCTAATGAATAACTGGAGTGGTGTTTGCATAGGTTCTTTCATTAATAAACATTAAGGGGCTCAAGAGGATGGGATGGATACCAAACCCGGGTAAGTTACAAAAGTTACAATCATTAAGAGAGTTCAAGGCATCTGGGAGAGCAGACACTGAAATCAAAGGTGAGCTACAAGGATATTCATATGGATATCAAACAGCAGAAGCTGGTGTGGTCACTCTTTCAATAGAAATGTTCATATGCAAAGTTATGATCTGTCTGGTATAATCATTGCAATGGCAAGGTTTAGTCATCTAGCCAGTTTCAGTAATTTCAGATATCAACCTTTGCCTATTTTATAATTTACTGGAAGTAAAAAGGCATCCATATAATGGATAATAACCATAATTATTTGTAATTTTTAACTGCTAGATACAAAGTTCAGGACAATGTCTAAATATTTAAGCTATACAGGTTTTTCTAGTACTACAAATTCCCCTGATTAAATACAAATTTCTAATCTTGGGTATTTTGGTGTCACTTGATCTGGCTACTTCCTGCTGTGATGGGACAGTTTTAGGGGTTTTTCTGGTGAAAGGTGAGATCCTTGCAATGCCAATACAGGTGATTGGACATTCTTTTTTCTTGGTTACTGGTCTGGAGAGGCTGATATAATACCAGGAGTTCAGTAGCCTGCAATCACTTAGAAATAAAAAAATATTCTTAGGTTTAAGACAACTTACTCATGAGACAAGGGAAGTTGTGTTGGGACAGACTTTCAAGAAACAAAGCAAAGGGAGCTATGCTGCTGGTATTTAGTGGGATTTGTTTATGAGAAAAACAGAAAAGAGTAGGTTAGCTGGGCCCCTGATAATCTATGCCACTAGTAGAGAGATTAGAACAAGAAAGCAATGCCAGCAAAGGTGTCAAGTTAAATATTCCCTGGGCATTGAGGTTGTTTCCTGGAAAGTCATTCATGGTTAAACCAAAAGATCTAACACAGTGGATAGCAGCTAATTCAGGACCAGCATGCAGGTTACCTACGTACTCAGTTTTAATAAATGGCCTTCCATAAATCATTTTATAAGAACTTAAACCAAGTCTTATTTGGGGAGCAGTTCTCAATCTCAGCATGGCAATGAGCAAGGCTTATTTCATTCAAGGTGAGCCTTTAATCATATATGCTTGCATAGGAGTAACCTCCAGAATGACCTCTCAACTCTATTTGAAATCTCTTAGCCATTAGAACTTCATTCTGTTTTATTTCTTTTCCCATTTGGTCTAATCCCACATTGTCAGGAGGCCAATCCCTGGTAGTTTTCAAGCCCTGCATTGCCAGGAAAAATCTCTGGCAGTCATGTACCAAGTTGCCATGGAAAACTATCCCTGGAACCCTGTCCTATGTAGGGGAAAGATAATGAATGTTTGGCTTAGAGAAGCAGTCACATTTGAGTAACCAAGAGGTTCTCCAGATGTGAATCTTAGGAACTACTTATAGTTAGGTTTAGCTTCATCATTATAGAAATAAGTTGCATGACTGCAAGCCTCTAGACTGAGGGCTCAGCTTTCTAGCAAGCTTCTTTTTCACAGGTATACCTTGCAGAGTTTCAACATTTCAATAAATTGGGAACTCCTATTGTTTAAGAAAATTGTAAGATTACCACATCTTTCCCAGTCCCTTAAGGGACTTTGCAAATACCTTTCTATCTTATGTCCAAAACACTTTGAAATGCATCAAGGTATTACAACAATTCTGTGCAGAATATCACAATCTCATTTACATTTTAGGTTCCATGTTAGTTATGCTGTTTAAATAAGCTGACTGGTCAGGCTACATTGGATAGTGCTCCAACGAAATTTAAAGAATATTCTTGACAAAATAAATCTCTTCTTTCTCGCCTCCATAGTACCTAAAATTTTAAAATATTGATATTACATTTATCCTTGTATCCTGATTTTCTTTAGTCTTTAGATTACCCAAATTACCTTTTAATTGATGTCTGATTTATTTTAGCTTCTTTTAGAATTAATGCTGTACCTTTTCAGCACTTTTAGCACTGGTTAACTTTAGCTCTGACTTCCAGGTATCATTCAGTCCCTTTTAAAAATATTCTAGGGAGCTATTAGGTTATACATAAAGAGTAAAGCATTCGGAGTGGATGTGGCTCAAGCAGCCTCGTGCCTGCTTCCCACATGGGAGGTCCCAGATTTGGTTAACAGTGCCGTCTAAAAATAGAAAAACAAACATGAAGCAAACAAACAACAACAACAACAACAACAACAAAAAACAATTAAGGGGAGCCAATGTGGCTCAGTTGATGCCGGTTTCTCACCTACAACATTCCCATTTCAATTCCCAGTCCTGGTACATCATAAAAAATAAAATAAAAATAAAAAATAAAAAAAAGTAAGCATCTTAAGACTTAGAAATAATAATTAGAGATTAGAGCTCAGGAATAAATATGACTGCTGCAATAGTTTACAATCAAGGCCCTAAATAGCATAAGATGTCAATTCTACCCTAAATGATTTACAGGTTCAACAAAATCCAAATAAAAATTCCAACAGCAATTTTGCAGAAATTGAAAAGTCAATAATAAAATTTGTTTGGAAGAGTAAGGGGCTCCAATTAGCCAAAAATGTCATAAAAAAGAAGAACAAAGTTGGAGGACTCTATCTTCCTACCTTTAAAGCATATTACCTAGCCACATTGGTAAAACAGCACGGTACTGGAATAAGGACAGAAAGACTGACCAATGGAACTGAATTGAGAAATCAGAAATAGCCCTCACATCTGGAGTCAAGCGATTTTTGACAAGGCTGTTAAGCCCACCCAGCTCGGTTAGAACCATCTATTCAACAAATGGTGCTAGAACAGGAAAGCCATATGCAAAATAAAGAATGAAGACCCCTATCTCACAACTTATACAAAAATTTATTCAAAATAGATCAAGGACTTACATATAAAAACAACAACCATAAAACTCTTAGAAGAAAATGTAGGAAAACATCTTCAAGATCTTGCGGTAGGCAGTAGTTTCTTAAACCTAATAATAAAAAAAATAGTTGCGTAAGAATAGCCAGAAATAGCAGCTATGTACAGCAGGAAAAACAGATTGAGAGGTGAGGAATTTTTTATTTATTATTATTATTATTGTAAAAATGAAAATCCTCTAATAATGTTATCAATAATGATATCAATGGTACCAAATACCATTGATTGTACTCTTTGGATGAATTGTATGCTTTATTAATATGTATCAATAAAATTGATTTGTTTAAAAACATAAAGCTGTTTCTAGAGATCACTAACTGCAGATCATCGTAAGAGTTTGCTTCACTTCACTTTTACATTTTTACCAAGATTATGTTAATCAACAGGTAAGGCGTACCTTGCTTTTTCTTTTGAAGTTCCTTTTTGAAGATGGGGTAACTGCAAGGTCTTTTGGAGCAGCATCAGAGCAAAACAGTGTAACTCATAAGAGATTTTGATTGTTTTCATAAAATCACATATTTACAGGAATAACTAAAACTATAACAAACAATAATGTCATGCAGATCAATATTAGGATAGAATAGACAGTAAGAACTTTAAAAGTCTTTAAGAATTTGTACAAACCCCAAATTTATAAGTCAATTGCACATTTAATTTCCCCTTCATGTTTTCTCTTTCAGATATTTTTTACCAGAAGAAAACTTCATCAGTACATGAAGAAAACTATTTTTCTAGTAAACTTATGAAAATTAAAGATTTTCAATGGAATCAAGGTTATTTTTCTATTATCATTGTGACCACCTTAATATGATTACATGCTTATTGGAACATTAATATTACCATCCCCACTGTAAGGATATATTACTTTCAATAATGAGGGTGATTCTTTAAAACATCAGTGTGGTAAAAGTAATATGGATCTTTGCAAGTATTAAGAGTCTGAAGTAGGCAATTAATACCAGATTTAATAATATTTTATAAATAATATTTCCCTTAGCATTAAATATAAGTCTATAAATTCACAATAGCTTTAAGAAATAAATATGGTGATCATCCACAGTATTTTGACAAACTATTTTTCCCCCAAAAACAGAAGTTTAACATCTTGATAAAAATTCTAATGTATATAAAATGTGACTAAAATTTATTAAAACACTCTCAAAACAACATCCCATTTAAAATTTTCACAGTTTACACAAGTATTATGAGTCTCCAATTAGGAATTAAAATACATATATATTGATAACATTAATTTTCATTAAAGCATATATTTTAATATCTCACTCTTTACAAGGTAAAAGAACAATTTTTTTTAACAGTTTGAAATTAAAGATATCCTTAATATTAAAAGTGGTCGGGTCTGATTATATTTAAACAGGCCTCTATTTATCACATTGACAATTAAATTTGTAAGACAGTTTGGAAAAGATTAAATTCTAAAATAGTGGCACCTTTATTTTTTTAAAAACCATTAAAGATATGGTAAGACCAACATAGCTACTTGGCATAGATCATCATAGATTAAGGTGGCATCTGATGGCTTTCCTGCTATAAACTTACTCTTTGTTTTTTAATATCAACTCCTAGATTGCTACTTGATAATGATTTCCTAGAATTTGCCATTTACATTGAAATCTCTCAGTTTAGAAAATGCTTTTACAACTTATAATTTCCTATAACCTCTTATAACCATTTATAACCATAGACTAGTTATTTTACCTAAAGATAAATTTCACCTTTAAATAAGCTTATTGAATTATAATCAGCATCTAGGGAAATGTACTTCTACAAACTTTCCACTACTTTCTATATCCATTCAAGTCTGGTCCTACATATTTCCACCCTGATTTTCAAAAACCAGCCATCTTACCTTAAGACAAAACATACTCTCTTATACAAGTTTTCACAAACCTATTTCTTTTCATGTCATCAAAATTTAAGTCTTGTTTTATATCGCTCATTTTGTTCTGTGAATAACAAATCATTTTCTTTAGGCAAAACAATTTTGTTATTTTTTTAATTTTATTTTTAAAGAACCTTTGGTTTACATAAATGTTACATAAAAAATATAGAGGATTCCCACATACCTTACACTCTCCCTCTACCACACTTTTTTCCATTAACATCACTCATTAGTGTGGTACATTTGTTACAATTGATGGACACATATTAAAGTATTGCTACTAATGATGGTCTGTAATTTACCTTATGGTTTACATTTGCATGGCACAAATTTATAGCTTTTGACGAAATGTATAAAGGCCTGTATTCATTATTGCAATGTTATGCAGAAAAGTACCAATGTCCCCAAAAGGCCCCATGTTACCCATATTCTTCCTCCCCTTCCCCTCACAACCTCTGGTGATCTTTGCTGTTATATCAATGTTGAAAGTTCTTCCATTACTAAAATAATAATAAGTGTACTTTAGTCCATAGCTGCCCCATGGGCTCTAAGCGCCCCCCCGCCATAAGAAGCACAGTGGGCATCACCTTTACATTCATGTTTTTAATACTTTTTAAAATGCATGATAAATGTGCTTCCATGGCAGCTCATCCTTTTGGTACCAGGATTGCCAAACTGGCTTAAGACTAATGACTGAACCACTCCTCTTCTGAGAGGGTTTGCATAAGTTAGGACTCTTGGTGACAAATGACAGAAAATCAGCTTGAACTCATATTGGCAAAAAGAAAATCTCCTGGCTCTCAATATCCAAGGTATAATTGAAAAATTAAATTATGATACTTGAAGGGATGAATTTGGGCCTCAAAACCATTGAATCCAGGGTAATCAATCCTCCAAATGTCTGCTATTTGGCTACATCTAAAACTCTACTCATTGCCTTTATTCTTTCACCACCTGAGGAAACTTCACTACTAACAACTACTTGGTTTTTGTTGTTGCTGTTGTTGTTTTTTAAAGATGTGTGAAAAATAATAATTTCTTTAGTTAAACCTTAAAATTTCCATCATCTTAAAGATTTGATAAACTTAATGATAACTTATTAGTATTCATATAAACAAGGGAGATTACACCCAAGTAGAATAAAATCAAAATATAGTTTATGTAAGAAATATTTTCCTTTTTTCTTTTCTTTCATAGAAGGTTAAAATCTTTATTTTCATAATACCTTAAAAGTATACAGAACCTCAAAAGCATACTGTCTATCAGGCTATGGAGAATATATTATAATTGTTTTAATCATAATTTAGAAAAGCCTTTTCATAGATTTCTAGGACTTTTTCTTTACTTGCTGAAATTTGGCTATTGGATTATCAGTTATTCTCAGCTCAAGGCTGTTAAAATTTAATTGGGAAATTACAGGACAAACTACCCAAAACACGATTTATTCTGCATTATCCCCACTGTCCTAATCATTTTTAGTTTCCAGGCCTAGTAGACAGTATCATAGGCTAAATTCACATCTCACCCCATCACCCAGCCCTTCCCCCATAGTTTCCCTTCACAAGTTTTAAATAACACCTTGAATTTAGTCAAGGATAGGAGAATACCCTGGGGGTAGTATAGGTTTTAGAAAGATTGCAGAGGAATTTAGGACAACCTTTTTATGTGTGTGGTTTTTTTTTAGTTTCAAATAGTTTCTTTAGTCAGAGTTTATATGATAATTTTGGCTTTCCTAATTTGTACTCCAGGAGTATTCATTTACATATATAAGTACTTATTTAATTTTTA
>JAQZBX010022392.1:0-31583 GCA_029593785.1 Cabassous unicinctus
TGGCATGTGCTAATTGAGTAAACTTGGTAAAATACTCAACTTCCTTCAGTATCAGTTATCTGCTCTGTAAAATGAGAATAATACGTAACATGCAGTGATTGTGAGAATTCAAGCAAGTACTGTATCTAGATCATTTGGAAAAGTTCGTAACATGTTGTAGGTGCTCAGTAAATCTACTCAACATTTTAATTTTGTGTCATCATCATAGTTAAAATATGATGTAAATTCATTATAATAGAATCATGGAATCCAGATGATTCACATATGAGGTAATTAGTGTGTTCAATTATAAGACACTGGGGAAACATATGGAAGAAATTGTCACTGTACATACAATATAACAGATCTTACAGTGATGAAAGACACAATGTATACAACATTTTAATTTTATTTCAATTTTTTATTTTTCTATTTTTTATTTTTGCATTTCATTTGCTATTTTAAAAATTATTATTGTTTTATTTCTTATAGCTTGCATTTGGTTATTTTATTGGCTTTGTTTTTGGAGAGGTTTTGGATCACAGAAGGGTCACAACTGTGGCAGGGGAAGATCATTGGTGCAGGGTTTTGGTGATGCGGGACTGTGTGGGGAGGGGTACACCTGGGACATGCCTCTAAGGCATATGAATGTGTTCAAGTGTTCAAGGGACATTCACTGTCTTGGTGGGTGGAGATTCACACAACCAAAAGAGTATTGAATTCCCATCTGGGGTGTCCTGCTACATTCTCGAATGGAATGCCAAGAATCCCCTGAATCCATGCGCAGTGCCTAGTGAAGGAAGACAGATCATTATGCGAGGCCCTTGACATTGATGATTGTACTTATGAACCTTTACTTGTGAAATTGAAACTTAGTCTAGTATTATATATTGCCTAACAGTTACCCTCCTGAAATCTCTTGAAAGCCCCCTTTTTGCTCAAATATGGCCTCTCTCTAAGCCAAACACAGCATATAGATGCAATACTTCTCCCCCTCCTCACCGCCCCCCCCACCCCATGTGGGACATGATTCCAGGGGATGAACCTCCCTGGCCCTCAGGGAATATTACCAAGCACCAATTAGTGAGGCATTTGGATAAAGTCCTTGACCAACAGGGGAAAATATTAAATACAACAGAGTTTCTATGGCTAAGAGACTTCAAAGTGAGTCAGGAGGTCATTCTAGAGGTTACACTTACGCACATCTCAGCAGGATCTCATTGACTGTCACAGTAAACAACATCTTAAAGAGCAGGGCTCCTGAGGGCTCTAGAGACATCTAGACACCATAAGCAGGGCAGACAGGCTCAGGAATTCAGTACCCTTTCAGTGGGTCTTACTT
This sequence comes from Cabassous unicinctus, assembly GCA_029593785.1. NCBI lineage: Eukaryota > Metazoa > Chordata > Mammalia > Cingulata > Chlamyphoridae > Cabassous > Cabassous unicinctus. Next base: position 1,322 of record JAQZBX010022392.1, read on the forward strand.
TGGAATTTATGCTCCCCAGTGTAACAGAGTTAGACTCATTTATAGTTTCCCTGGACATGGCTCTTCTGCCTCTTTTACTTGAACCTATAATTAGCACTATACTTGTTAAATATTTGTTCCAGAGACTTGATTCTTTGGTTTGTTCATGTGTGGTTCAGCCCCAAATCTCAGCAGAATTTCAGCATTTACTTTCCAGTTCATTGGACTCACTGAGGACAACTAACAAGGAGATGATGATGGACAATGCCCATCCCAAGGAACAGAGAGTGTCTGTAACCGCAAGCAAGACAGTTCCATCCATCTGCCCCATTGGATCTAAGACCCTTCTCAATTAGAAATAGAGTGGGCATCACCATCCCCAAATCCTCAAGATTGGGGAATGAACAATGGACTAAATTAGACTTACTATTTTTCTATTATACACTGATTATTATTCTAGCAATGGAAGAACTTTTATCATTGATATAAATTCAGTGGCCACCAGAGGTTCTGAGGGGAGGGAGAGGGAAGAATAGGTGTAATATGGGGGCATTTTCGGGACATTGGAATTGTCCTGCATGACATTGCAATGACAGATACAGGCCATTATATATTTTGTCAAAACCTATAAAATCGTGCAGGACAGAGTGTAAGCTATAATGTAAACTGTATTTCATGGTTAGTAGCAATGCTTCAATATATGTTCATCAATTGTCATAAATGTACCACATTAATGAAAGATGTTGTTACCATGGGAATGTGTGAGACGGGGAGGGGGTGGGTCATATGGAAATCTCCTATATTTTTTTATGTAACATTCATGTAATCTAAAGCTTCTTTAAAAATTAAAAAAAATTTTTGAAAAATGGATAGGAATTTCTCAAGAAGGAGGACAAAGAAAATTCTAGACCTAGGGATGGTACAGGCTTTGTGTGTAGAGGAGAAGAAAGCATTCCTCTTTTGAGGAACAACAAAAGGTTTATGATTACCTTTAATGGGGGTTGTTGGTGGGTGATTAGTACGGTTAATCACTCATGTAGGTTATTCATGGCAAGTTAGAATTTTTTTATATGCAATTTTTTTTTGTTTTTTTTAAAGGAGTTACTGAGGATTGAACCCAGGACCTTGTACATGGGAAGCTACATCCATTCCCCAATGAGAGTTGTTTTTCTTTTTTTTTCATTTGTTTGTTTGTTTTTAGGAGATACCAGGGGTTAAACCCAGGACCTCGTAAATGGGAAGCAGGTGCTCAACCACTGAAAAAAATCCACTCCCAATAGTGTGTTTTTGAAGAATTTAAAATGACATGAGTCACAAAACTAGACGCATGTTCTATAATAAATGTCCTGCTGTCAGTGTGTAGGTTGTATTTCAGGAGTCGAAGGAAGATGACTGAGAAGCTGGTTAATTGGTTACTAAAATGGGTTAGTGCCTAATATAAGACTCTCTCAAAGATGGTAAAGAGATGGAATAATTCAAGAGAGTCACATGGATTGAAAAGTTATAGAAAATGAAGACCAGGATTCAATACAGAGCTCAAAGGTTTTTCTTGGACAGTAAGGAAGAAAAAAATAACAATAACTGAGATGGTGAAGAAAGAAGACTCTATGAACTTAAGGGTATAATAATTCATTAGGTAATTGTCACCATATATCTTAATCTCAGAATAGAGATTTTGAACAGATTTATAGGTTAGGGGTTAATGAGTTATAAGTAATAGCTGAAGCCACTGGAAGCAGATTGGGTGGTCCAAAAAGATTGTAGCAGATTGAAGAGAAAATGGCACCTGGCTGCAGATACAGAAACATTTCAGAAATGGGTAAGTGAAAGGGGAGAAAAAGTCTGCAAAGAAAATGGGTTATGTATGTAGAAAGAGAATTTCAAGATTATTTCTTGATTATAGTTAGATAAGCCTGAATTAGTGGGAAGGGAGAGTTAGAAGATTAAAAAAGGAGAAATTGGCCGATAAAAATACTCTAGTTGGTGAGAGGAGATGGAAACCAGATAAACCCATATGAGGATGATTAGAAAGATAAAGGATCTCTCACAACATATAATTTCAAAGTATAAATGATAATAAACCAAAATAAGTAAGTATAAGGAAGACCAAAATGATTTGCAGAAAAAAAAGTAAAATATTCCACCTACCATTCCAGAAATGCAGTTTTCAATCAAAAGAAAACTTATAAAATAGAAATCAAGACATTCATTGCTTAAAATTCATAGTGTACATAAGAATATCTCTGTAGTATGGTATATATACTGAAATATTGACCCCTATATATAGAAGAGTTCTGAAAAATGAAATTAAAGCATATCTCCTCTCTCTGTAGTTTTGCTTATATCAATAAATTCTGCAGTCAAATGATAAGGCAAACCATTATTTTTCCAACACCATAAATAACTGTTGTGCTGGTTTGGAATTGTATGTATCCCAGAAATTCATGTTCTTAAAGCTAATCCATCCCTGTGAGTGTAAACCTATTGTAAGTAGGTTTTCATGAGGTTACTTCAGTTTAGGTGTGGCCCAGCGTGAGTGTCTTAGTTTGCCGCAGGGCTGCTGATGCAAAGTACTGGAAATGGGTTGTTTTTTATGATAAATTTATTAAGGTAGAAGCTTACAGTTCTGAGGCCATGAAATGTCCAAATCAAGGCATCAGCAGAGATGCTTTCTCACCAATGTCAGCTACTGGTGATCCTGGGGTCTTTCCATATGGCAAACCTAGATGATGGCTGATCTCTGCCAAGGTCTCTGCCTTCCCCTCCAGAATCTACTGTCTCAGGAGCTCATTTGTGGGTGACTAAGCATAGGACTTGTCTCTTTCCTAGCCTCCGCTCTCAGTTTTGGCCACTCCACTTCTTCCCAAGTTAAGCTGTGGGCTATCAGGCATATGGCTTGTCTCTTCAGCCTTGAGCTGCTCCATGGGCCCAGCCTCTTGGGGGCCTTTTTCTGTGTCTCTGTGCTCTGCTGATTCCAGACTCCAGGACCTCTCTCAGCCTATCGGGACTTCCCTGACTTTCTTAGCTGTAGGTGAACCTGGAGTCTTCTCTCTCTATTTTTCTACATTCGCTCACATGGCAGGATCAAAATGGCAAAGTCCCTTTCTCTGTGTCTCTCTATCTGTGTTTCCATTTATATAAAGCTCCAGTACAAGGGCAGAGACCAAACCTGAGTCATGCCTCACTGACATAATTCAATCAAAAGGGACCCACATCCACAGAATGGAATAGTTCAATAACATAAGCTTTTTCTTTTTAGGATTCATAAAAGAACTTGAAAGTGTCACAGTTGGTTTTAATCTTCTTACTGAAGTCTTTTATAAGTGGGATGAACACACAGAGAGAAAGCCACAGAAGCCAGAAGCTGAAAGCAATGAAACCTGGAAGAGAAGGGAGAGACCAGCAGATCCCACCATGTGCCTTGCCATGTGACAGAGAAGTCCGGGATCACTGGCAGTTGGTCTTCTGGAAGAAAGCACCATCTTGATGATGTCTTGTTTTGGACATTTTCATGATCTCAAAACTGTAAGCTTGTAAGCTAATACATTCCCATTCTTAAAAGCCAACCCATTTTTTGGTATATTGCTTTCAGCAAGCTAATAAACTAAAATAATTGTATAGTTTATTTGGGAAAAAAATGTATTAAACTTTTCTGTGAGGAAAATTAAAAGTAAATTTTATGTTAAAATCATCTTGTTTTCTATTTTTAAAAGTAATATTTTGATTACTACTCTAGAAAACTAGATTGAAATGCTGAAGTTACTTAAAAAGCACATCTTTATAATTAATTAATTTGCTAAAATATAAAACAATGTATATTTGAAGGTCATAATATACTGTATAGGCAAGGATAAAATTTTATAAAGTATGAATGGGAAAATTGTGAAAAAATTAATCTTTTCTTAATGATTAATCAATATAAGAGTAATTCTGCTATGCAATGTATGTTTTAAGTCTTCAGACTTTCTTAGGATTTAAGACTCTTTCCAAACCATAAACACTCTTGATAGTTTTTATAATCCATTGAAGTATAACTCAAAATTTATTGATGGGAAAACTGAACTATTTGATAGGATTGTTTACAATGACCAGATTGGCCCCATATTTCTTGCCAAAGTCTTCTTCTCCCAATGTACATATGTGCACCCTAAATTCATGTCTCTAAGGAATTTGTTAACAGCTTCCTAAAAATTAAGAAGAAACAGAACAGAGAAAACAGATTTTGTTACTACTCAGAGCATGATGTGAAATATGCATGCCCTGATTATGTAATCCTGTAACAGGGATTACATTTATTTTCATCATTGCCACTTTATTTAAAATTTTGTCTGTGAGCCTTATATTTGGCAAGACAACCAATGAAAATAATTTGGTTTATTTATTTATTTTTATTCCTAGGTGTGCATGTGTGTCTTTGTGTATATGTCTTAATTTCTTGTGGCTTGCCCACATGAAAGCATGAGCCTGGGAGACATGGCAACTCGTGCAGGAGTGTTTATAGACAGTGGGGTGGAGAAGCTCAACCATGACCAAATTCTAGTTTAAATCATTTTCACCTTGGTAATGCTGAAAGTATATGACTTTTCCCTATGCCCCTTCTCTCCTATGCTGTTGCTCAGAAAAACATTTAGGTTCAGCTTAGGTGTATTTATAAATAAAATTCTTCAATTTCAGATTTTTGCAATTCATTGGAAGCAGAGCCCATATCTCTACAAATTTCTACAATAAAACATTTACTTTTATAAGCTATGTATATCTGGCTGGTGATGCTATGGCTTCAGAGATGTCTCAAAAGAAATATGAACCGTTTTTCATTGAAGAAATTAGATGCTTTCCTTGACTGGTACTTAGGGATCCAAGTCTAGAGAGGGAATAGAAATTTTTAAGGGTCACTATTTTAAGTCTTGTTCTTTTGGAAATTTTTCTCTCAGCCACATCTGACAATAAAATATTTAAATTGAGGCCACAGGAATAAAATTACTGTTGGAATTTGTTCATGCCTAGTTTAAGTGAGGGTAAGCAACCACAATCAATTCCCCTTTATCTAAAATTTAAGCAATAATAATGCTCAAAACCTGACTTTATTTTCTATAGTATTTCTTTCTTTTCTCTATATGAAAAGCGAGTATTCTGAGGTTTATTGCAAAAACTTACTTCAGGTGAAAATAATCATATAATGATTCAGCCTAACTTCTAAGTCATTAGTTTAAGCAAAAAAATTAATTTCACCACAAAGATTCTGAGTAGGACTATGCCTTGTCATCTATATCAGAATAAGTTTATTTTGCATAATTTTAGCATTTGGTCAGAATCATTCATATACAGACTTTTGAAGATGATGATAGTAAGTATGGCATGCATCCAGCCATCAGCCTATAACAGATCTCATTGTGAACTCTCAGGGAGGAGACAAACACACTGACATTTGGATGTGGGAGCAGGGTGCTATCCATTGCAAAAGAGAACTTAAATAGGACAACAGAGTAAACCTATTTAATAAAATGACACAGGCAAAAAAAATTCCATCCATATATAAGACATCAAATCTAAGCCTGTATGTGGATAAGACTCAGAGTTAGTGAAAAAATCCAGGTGCAGCCTGGCAGCAGTGATATAGGGATAAGATGAGGAAACTAGAGTGGTTTTCCCAGTATTTTAATGGAATTCCTATGACTTTTCTTGAGATCTGATATTTTAACATCTTACAGGATGTTATTATTGAATTTATTAGAATAAATTTAGTGACACAAACACCTCATTTTCTATCCATCGTAGATAACCTGAATTTCACTGTTAATAAAAATCAATGAACACATAGATACACACATGAATGTATTTTCTTTAAGATAGCATAGAATTATGCTATTGCAGTAGAAATTCCTGAGCAAGATTAGACTGACCCATTTAGTTTTTATTTGCAATTTGATAATTGGCAATGAGTTTTTCTCCTAAGGGAGAAAAGCCATAAGACATATATACATGACACTAAAGCATCCAACAAATGCTGTAAAATAATAGAATGAAATTTTAGAGGTAAAGTGGATTTTATATATCATAACTAATCATCTTATTTTTTTGAGATAAAACAGTACTGAGAAGGTTGGTGACTTTTTAAATTCATATATCCTGAGACAGGATGGAATGTCAGATCTCTTATAATCTCAGAGCACTTTATACTATACCATACAGAAATCAATTTGACTTTTCTAAATAAAATTAATGATTAAAATTTTCACATATATATTTATACACAATAATTATAAAGAAAAGTTGATACTAAAATACAAGGTATTTTCAATTAATTATATAACATTGTTTGTAAGGTTTTTTTTTTATATTATTGGTTAAAATAACAAACTGTTCATCTAATTTGATTCTTTCATTCCTTTTTGAAACTGATTAGGATTGTTAGCTCACTTATTTTAAGACTGTTTCTTTTCATTTTTGTTCTTTTTTTCCCTTTTGAAGAAGAATTTATGAATTCCAAAAATAGATATTGGATTATGTTTGTAAACTGGTCTGTTCCTCTGGGCATATTAGAAGGGATTGGATTCAGAGCTTTCACTTTTACTTGATTAAATTATAATTAAGGCTTTGATTGGGCCATGTCAGTAGTACTTCAAGTTCCTGCCCCATTGATGGATGGGAACTCACAGAGAAAACAACATGGCAGAGGAAACAGTTGGAGTTTTAATGCTGGAGTCCCGGGAAATAAATACACAGAGAAGCAGATAAGTGAGGAAAAAGAGAAGGCTCCACTAGACAAAGAAGAGGCCCCAGGAGGAGAGATGTGCCATTTGCCTGATAGCTTACAGCTGGCCTTGTGGAGAGAGCAGAGAAGCTGAGCCTAGAGAGGGACAAGCCCCAGGAGAGAGACGAGACTTATCCCAGCCAACAGCTGATATTGGAATAAGCTGGGACCATGGAGCCTTAAGAGGAAGAGGGAGGCTGAACCCTTGCAGATGTAGGCAGCCATCTTGCTCCAATACGTAGCAACAGACTTTGGTGAGGGAAGTAACTTATGCTTTGTGGCCTGCTAACTGTAAGCTTGTACCCCAAATAAATGCCCTTTATAAAAGCCAACAGATTTCTGGTATTTTGCATCAGCACCCCTTTGGTTGACTAATACACCCTTCTAATAATATCTTTACCAATCTTTGAGTCAGGTTGATGTAATTTCTATTTAGGAAGCACCTATCCATTTTCTCAAACTTTGCCTTAAAGCACACTCTAAGTATTGCTGTTTCTTGCAAGAAAGTAAAGACAAATGTTTGTCATCATGTGTCTCGTTCAGCTGAATTAAATTAATGGAACTCCACACTATTTTCTCCTATTATATCTTTTTAATAATATTCTACTCCAATTGGAAAAAACAGAATATAAAGGCAGTGTACCAGTACCTCCCATAGCTATAAGATTTTGTTTCATGTGTATCTTACCTTTTTCCAAGTCCTCTTTATAAGATAGCTTATTTTTTCTTACTCAGAATTCTAGTTTATATTACTTTTTCTTTTAACAAGAACAGTTATGTCAGAAGAGTCTTCAGTCTTCGGTAGGCTAATTTAGTGGTCCAACCAATACTTTCTGAAAATTACAAACACTTTTAAGTGTTTACTATACATCTGACAATGTTTTAAGGGCTTTATATCAATTATCTTATTTAAACCTCTCAGTGATTCCTTGGTATACCATTATCCCCATTTTAGTAAATAAAAAACTGAATTAAAGTAGTTGGTGTGAATTCCCCACCATCCCACAGCTTGTAGGTAGCAAAGCTAGAATTTCAACTCAGACTGTGGTGTTCTGGGGCTGGCTGCAAGTGATTTTGTCTTTAGCTTGTCACATGGCAAGACACATGGCAGCACCTCCTGGTCTCTCATTTCCATTCAGGGTTCCTTTGAATTTCTTCTTTTCTGTGGCTTTCTCTCTCTGTCTCTTGAAGTTCCTTCTGCTTATAGGATAGGCTACATAATAGAATATAAGCCACACATTTAACTGGAGTAATCTCCTCAAAATGTCCTACTTAAAATGAGTTCACACCCACAGGTATGGATTAGGTTAAAGAACAGTTTTGTTGGGGTGCATACAGTTCCAAACCACCACACAATATTTCAGACATTCTTTGTTTTTGATGACCTTGGCAGTTTTGAGAAGTGCAGATCAGGCATTTTAGATGATGCCACTCTATTAGAATTTGTCTAATATTTTTCTCAGTTAGATTAGATTTATGGGTTTTTGTAAAGAAGACCACAGTGTTAAATTGCCATTTTTTATTACATCCTTGCAAGGGTGCATACTATCAATATGACTTATCATTGCAGCTGTTAACCTTGGTCACCTGGCTGAGGTAGTGTTTGTCAGGTTTATTCATTGTGAAGGTATTCTTCTGCTACCCCTTTCCATGCTTTACTGTTTGGAAAGCTAACACCGTTAGGAAATATTATACTAACCTATGAGTATACATGTGGTGTGTTGAATTATGTACTCCAGCGGGGTAGAAACATCTTCCTAATCTCATTGCCATTTCTGTGGATGTGAACCCATTATAAATAGGACCTTTTGAAGATATTATTTTTAGTTAAAGACTACCCAACTAAATCAGGAAGGGTTTTAGTCCTATAACTGGAGACTTATAAAATAGAAAGCCACCAGAAGGAGTCAGAAGTTGGATGTTCACAAAATCCAGAAGAGAAAGGAGAGGACATTGACATGTGACAGGAAGGCCAAGGAACCCAAGGATTGCTGCCCCACCAGAATGCTACTGAGGGAGAAAGCAAGCCTTCTATCCTCTGAAACCATGAGTCAATAATTTCCTGTTCTTAAACCAACTCATTGTATGGTATTTGTCATAGCAATTGGGAAACTAAGACAATACACATATCTATAAATATTTCTATAATCTACTGTATGTATCTATATTAAACTACATATGAATTCATACTGACTTCTCCAATCTTAATCCAATAACACATGTAACAATTCAGCCTCATCCCTTTGCTTATCTGTAAATTACCAGCCCAAAAGTGAAAAAAATCTAGCTCCCAACATCCGCAATCCATTTACTTGTTTAATTTTAGTATACATGCAAAGTAGTTCCTCTATACAAAACAATTTTATCAACTAGGATTCAGTGCCTTTGAGCAAAACTGTTTGCCTTTTGTCTTACAGGATTCACTCATTTACAAAGTTACTTAGATCAGCATCTTCTATCCCAAGTCCTTCTGTGAAGTTGCTTCAAACATTTGTAATACATGGCAAGATTCTATAGTCATAGTCTGCATTTCATCCTGGGATCTCCTGACTTGCAAAATGGTTTTTTTAAAAGTTTGCAAACATTAAGGTTTATTCTTTGTTCTGTAAAGTTTTATAGGTTTTGACAGATGCATAATGTCATATGTCCACCATTACTTTCACTGTCCTAAAATTGCCCTGTGCTTCACCTACACAACCTTTCTCCTTCCATTCCCTGGCAGCCACTGATCTTCTTACTGTCTCTGTAGTTTTGCCTTTTCCAGCATGTCAAATAGTTGGAATCATACAACTGGTAGTATTATCAGACTGTCTTTTATTCACTTAGTAATATACATGTAAGTTCTTCCATGTTTGTTTGTTTATTTGATGTCTGTGTGTGTGTCTTTTTTATTTGTAAGGCTATTAATTATTGATTTGATTTTTATTAGGATAATTCAGTTGATCTATTTCCCCTTGTGTGAGTTTTGGAAGCTTGTGTCTTTCAAGGAATTAATCCTTTTCTTCTAAGTTATGAAATTTGTGGACATAGTATTGCTCATAATATTCTTTTAATAAATTTTAAAAAATTTTTTAGGAGGTATTGGGAATGAACTCAGGACCTCATATGTGCAAAGCAAGTGCTCAACCACTGAGCTATACCTGCTCTGCTTAATATATTTTTAATGTCCCCAGGATCATTTGTGATGGCCCCTCTTATATTTATGATATTAGCAATTTGTGTCTTCTCTCTTTTTTCCTGTTTCTCAATTATATTTATATTTTCAAAGAAGCATTCTTAGTTTCATCAATTTTCTATATCGTTTTCCTGTTTTCAATTTCATTGATATCCCTTCTAATTTTTATTGCTTCTTTTCTTCTGCTTGATTTAGATGAAATTTCACCTCCTATCTCCAATTTCTTAAGATGGATGCTTATATTATTGATTTTATATCTTTTTTCTTTCCCAATAAATGCATTCAATGCTATAAGTTTCCCTGTAAGTATTACATTTATTGCATGTTACCAATTTTTATAATTGTATATTTGCTTAGTTAAAATATTCTGAAAACTTCTTCTTTGATCTATATGTTATTTAGAAATGTGTTGTTTAATTACCAAATATTTGGGATTTTGCAGCTATGTTTAGTTTAAATCCATTGTCTGAGAACTTACTTTGTATGATTTATATTCTTTCAAATTTGTTAATGTATGATGCTTTATAGCTCAGAATAACTTGGTCAATGCTCCATGTGAGCTGGAGAAAAATGTGTGTTATACTGTCATTGGATGGAGTATTTCATTAATGTCAGTTAGCTCAAGATGACTGATAATGTTGCTCAATCAAACTTTATCCTTACTGATTTTTTGACTGCTTGATTTAGCAATTATTTAGAGCGGTTACAAAATCTCTAATCCTAATAGTAGATTTGTTTACTTTTCCTTGAAATTCTAGCAGCAGAGATGCAGGGCTCAGCTGGCATCTCTGAATAGAATAGACCAAAGATTTAAGTCTCTGGGACATATATTTAACAAGTATAGTGCTAATTAAAAGTTCAAGTAAAAGAGGCAGAAGAGCCATGTACAGGGAAACTATAAATGAGCCTAACTCTGTTACACTGGGGAGCATAAATTCCAAAGTAAGACCCACTGAAAGGGTACTGAATTCCTGAGCCTGTCTGCCCTGCTTATGGTGTCTAGATGTCTCTAGAGCCCTCAGGAGCCCTGCTGTTTACTGTGGCAGTCAATGAGATCCTGCTGAGATGTCCATAAGTGTAACCTCTAGAATGACCTCCTGACTCACTTTGAAGTCTCTTAGCCATAGAAACTCTGTTGTATTTAATATTTCCCCCTGTTGGTCAAGGACTTTATCCAAATGCCTCACTAGTTGGTGCTTGATAATATTCCCTCAGGGCCAGAGAGCCTCATCCCTGGGAGTCATGTCCCATGCTGGGAGGAAGGTAGTGAATCCACATGTTGTGTTTGGCTTAGAGAGAGGCCACATTTGAGCAACAAGGAGGCTTTTAGGAGGTAATTCTTAGGCAATATATATTACTAGGCTAAGTTTCACTTTCACAAGAAAAAATTAACTAATTCAATCATCAATATCAAGATCTGGTGTAATGGTCTGTCTTCCTTCAGTAGGCACTGCTCTTGTACTTGGGGGATCCTTGCTGTTCTATTAGAGAATGTAGCAGGACTCCCTAGGATGGGAATTCATTATTCTTTCTATTATTGTGTTGGTCTCCACCCACTGAGACAATGTCCCATCAATACTTGAACATATTCATATGCCTTAGAAGCATGTCCCACGTTCACCTCTCCCTACACATCTCCCATCACTGACACCCCACACCAGTGATCTTCCCTTGCCAAGTTGTGACCCTTCTGTGATTCAAAACCTCTCCAAAAACAAAACCAACAAAATAACCAAATAAAATTAATAAGAAAATGAAATAATAGTTTCAAAAATAACAAATAAAATACAAAAATTTTATAAATATAAAAATTGAAATAATATAAAAATGTTTAGACATTGTGTCTTTCATCACTTTAAGATCTATTGTCTTGTATGTACAGTGGCAATTTCTTCCATATATTCCCCCAGTGTCTTATTTTTTCCTATTTTATCTTCAAAGAAGCTTTAGGTTACAGAGAAGTCATATAGAAAATATAGAGTATTCCCATATACCCCACACTCTCCCCCTTTTCTACTCTCCCTTATTAATAACATTTTACACATGGACAGTACGTTTGTTACAAGTAACAAGGAGATAATGATGAACAATACCCATCCCAAGGAACAGAAAGTGTCTGTAACTGTAAGGAAGATATTTTCATCCATCTGCCTCATAGGACCTAAGCTCCCTGTCATTTAGAAACAGAGTGGGCATCACCATCCTAAAATCCACAAGATTGGGGAAAGAACTATGGACTAAAACAGACTCATTACAGTCTTATTATTATTCTAACACTAGAAGGAGTTTTATCATTGTTATAAAGGCAGTGGCCACCAGAGGTTCGGAGGGGAGGGAGAGGGAAGGAAACGTGTAATAAGGGGACATTTTTGGGACATTGGAATTGTCATGAATGACATTGCAATGATGGATACAGGCCATTATATATTTTGTCATAACCTACACAATTGTGCAGGATAGAGTGCAAACTATAAAGTAAACTATAGTCCATGGTTAGTAGAAATGCTTCAAATAGTGTTCATCAGTTATAACAAATGTACCACACAAATAAAGGATGTTGTTAATGTGGGACAGTGTGGGAGGGGGAGAAGGTGGGGCAATTGCGAATCCCCTATTTTTTTTTATGTAACATTTATGTAATCTAAAGCTTCTTTAAAAATAAAAATTAAAAAAAAGAAATTCTATCAGTTTTCACTTTATTTATTTTGATGCTTTGTTGTTAGGTGTAAATCATTAAGGTTTGTTGTGTCTTCTTGGAGAATTGATACCTTTTTCCTTATGAATGCCCCTTTTTATCCCTGGTAAATTCCTTTTTATGAAATAAGCTTTATTTGAAATTAACGTATTACTCCAGGTTTCTTTTGATTACTATTAGTATGGAATATCTTTCTCCATCCCTTTACTTTTCATCTTCATTTATTCCTTGTTTGATGCTCTTTTTTTAATAGATTGAATTTCTTGTATTAGTTTCCTGTTGCTACTGTAAAAAATTACCACAAACTTATTATCTTACAGTTCTGAAGAATTCTGAAATGGGTCTCATGGGGCTAAAATCATGGTTTTGGCAGAGCTACATACCTCCTGAATAATGTAGGTGAAAATCCAGCTTCTAGAGGCTGTGTGAATTCCTTGGTTTATGGCCATGTCACTCTGACCTTGTTTCCTTCGCTATTTTCTCTTCCTTTTTTTTTCTAATAAGGACCTGTGTGATTACATTTGGCCCAGTTGACTAATCCAGATTATATCTTTATCTAAAGATCCTTAACTTAATCAAATATGCAAAGTCCCTTTGGCCATTTAAGGTAACCTTTTCATTGATTCTAGAGATTAGGATTTAGACATCTTTGAGGATTTGTTATTAAGCTTATTATAGCCTAACCACTTGCCTTAAAAAATTTGCATCTATTCCATGTGTAAAAATGCTTTCATCACATCTGATCACCCCCAAAAGCGCAACCCAATACAACCTCAATTCAAGCTATAAAATTTTATCTAAATCTTATCAGCTCAAAAGTCCTGAATTTCATCACCTAAATCTTCTAAATTATGTGTGGGTATGACTCTGCATGGTCCATCCTGGGCCAAAATGCCTCTCCATATATAGACATGTGAAATGAAAGAACAAGTTATCTATTCCCAAAATATAACTGCTTTAGCTTTTCAGAATGTTTATTTTCTTACCTTTTGGAATTTCTTGTTGAAAGCCAGACATAATTACTGGGAAATAGGAATTTTGGTAAAAGGATTTTAGTATGAGTTTTTGTGTTAATTTGATTAGGATTTGGGCTGTGTTTAATGTTTATTGTGGCTGTAGGTACCAGAACCTTCTAATTCTTCTATTTTCTATGTTTTTGTCTCAACTGTTATCTTTGTCATTCACTAAGAAACCCTTCTTAAATTAAGTCTGTGTTCTTCAGCTCTTTTAGCTGTGTTTTCACTGTTATTCTGGAACCTTGTTTGGTTGGAGTAAGGTATAGGGGAGAGAAGTCTTTCAATAATCTTATGATTTAATCTTAATCTTTCTACTGGACTTGTTTTCCTGGGCAGTGACTTACACAAGTGTTTCTAAGCTTACTTTTCCCCCTTAAGAGAGACAGGATGGCTAACAGAAGCTGGAATCAAGAAAATGCCCTTCAGCCAGATAACAGAAGTCTCTTAGTAAAGTCTTTTTTCCCTGGACAGCAGGCCTTTGTTAGGGTAAATGCCATGTTTTCAAAATGACTCTTTTTCTTTCTCCTTTACAAGAGCCATGAGGTGATATTTCTTGGTTCTTCAATGTGAGAATCTTGTGAGGTTACTGGAAGTAAAACCCATGAAATTGATGGGAGGAGTAGGGGGAGCTCTAAGACTGGTCCATAGGGATTTCTCACTCAGGCCATACTCAAACTCTGGCAATTTGTCTATATTACCATTTAATTGTTCTTACTGGTTTATGGCTCCAATGACTTCTACTTTGGGCAAGCAGGTATTGGCTGACTCTGTATTTACCTGTATTTCCAAAGACCAGGGTGGTAATTTTTCCTGTGACCTCAATTCAGTGATGTGTCTAAGAAAAATTGTTGATTTTCAGTTTTTTCAGCTTTTTTCTTAATGTAATGATGCAGTGATAGCTTCCAAGTAACTGTACATATCACAGCTGAAAGTCTAGGGCAAGTAATTATTTTAAATATGTATTTTTATTTATTTATCCCCCTGCCCCCATTGTTGTCTTGTGCTTGCTGTCTGCTCTCTGTGTTCTTCTGTGTCTGCTTATCTCCTCTTTAGGCAGCACCAGGAACCGATCCTGGGACCTTCTGGAGTGGGAGAGAGATGCTCAATCTCTTGTGCCACCTCAGCTCCCTGGTCTGCTGCATCTCTCATTGTCTCTCCTCTGTGTCTCTTTTTGTCGCATCATCTTGCTGTACCAGCACTCTGCGTGGACCAGCATTCCTGCACGGGCCAGCACTCCTGCATGGGCCAACCCTTTCTGCTCAGGCCACCTCACCACGTGGGCCATCTTGCCTTTTTTTTTTTTTCCACCAGGAGGCCATGGGAATAGAACCCTGGACCTCATATATGGTAGATGGGAGCCCAATCACTTGAGCCACATCCATTTCCCCAAGTAATTTTTAAAAAAACTTTTTATTATAGTAGCACACATAGAAATAAAAGTGTAAAATAAATACAGAAGGGAGCAGAAATGAAGATCATTGAATTCAAGGACTCTAAAGATAAAAATTAAATATCAGAATAGGGAGAAGGTGTTCTAGTAAGATCATTGAACCACGGTGATACGTAGAATTCTAAGAATGACCCCCAATGAATGTTGCCCTTGTATAAACTTCTCCCCTTGAACCTGAGTGCTCTCTGTGAATATGATGAAATATTACTCTCATAATTATGTTTTGTGGTATGACAAAAGGGATCTTGAAAATTTAATGAAGATTATGAATTGGTTGACATTAAGATAGGGATGTTGTCTGGGTGGACCCTATCCAATTACACAAGCCTTCTAAAAGCAGAGATTTTGCTTGCTGGTAGCAGAAGAGGAAGTCAGAAAGATTTGAAGAGTGAGAAGAATTCAATGTACTGTTGCTGCTTTGAAGTTGGAGGGGACCACATGAAAAATAATGCAGGTGGTCTTTAAGAGAAGAGTGGTTCCTGGACGACAGGCAACAATAAAACAAGGTCTTCAAACTATACCCATAAGGAGTTGGATTTAACCAACAACCTAAATGAGCTTGATTGTGAATTCTTTCCCAGAGCATTCGGAGAAGAGTCCAGCGTGGCTTACAGCCTTATTTAAATCTTCTAAGACCCTGAGCAGAGAATCCAGACAAGTTTCCTTGGACTTCTAACCTATAGAACTTTAACAAATTAATGGGTGTTTAAGTCATTATGTTTGTGGTAATTTTCTTATGCACCAATAGAAAATGAATACAACCAACATCAGTGATTTTGGGGATTCCTGGAAACAGTAGAGTCACTACAAACAAGAAGACAGGGAAATATTGTTTCAGTTTTCAAAAATAGAATAAAATGGATTCAGGAGATTGAACAGCACCTCAAAAGGATGCTTTTGACTGTCTAAAAAAGGAAGTCAAGATGACTAGGTTAGAGTCTGGGTACATATATCACTAACCTCATTCTTATACAGGTTACTAGACTGACCATATAAGGCTCAGCAAACTTTTTATGAAATGGGCAAGAGAGTGAATATTTTATGTATTCTGGGTCATACAGTTTCTTACCAGTTTTCCCTGGTAATGCAAAGTAGACCATAAGTGATGAAATGTGCACGGTGAGTGGAACAATAAACTTTATTTATGAAAGTAGATGGACCATATTTGGCCAGTGGGCCAAAGTTTTCAGACCTTTGAACTAAGTTATGGTGGGATAATATTTTTGAAATAAACTTTTTTTCCCTTCCCCTCAACTTTCTATTACCTCTTGACCCTAACTGTGGTTCAAACTGATAATAATTGCAGCACCCATAAACTTTGAGTAGGGATATTATAACAGCATGATACACAAGCTGCAGAATTTTTCACCATAGCATTTTCTGTTGATTTGGTGGCATTAAAACAACAGAATAAAATATCCAAATTTGAGTTGGGCATGGAGACAACACAGAGGTCACTGGTAACTGGACTTGAGGGGGACTCACAGATAGAAACAAAAATAACACATGAGTAGAGGATGCAATGAAACAGGAGTCATTTCTCTAGATTCCATAATGAAAGAATGACAAGATGCCCCACATCAATGCTGTAATAAAATGTATACTCTCCCCAGACAGCTCCCCCATCCAGGAGAGATTTTATGCAAAATTTAGGAAAAGTATGGGTTATGTGCAATGAATTGACTGAGATTAATTAGTTACCTTTTACCCAAAGGAATGGGACTGAAAATAAAATTGCTTATGGGAAACAAATAGCTTAATTTATTTTATAACTAATTTTATGGAGTATGATTGGTATTTGTATTAGTTATCTATTGCTGTAAAAATTACCTTAAAACTTATGACCTTAAAAACATCATGTATTTATTATTTCACATTATCTGAGTGTCTAGAATCTTAGAATAGTTTAGCTGGTTGGTTCCAGTGTAGGATATCTCATAAGGCAGTAGCCAAGTGTTGGCCAAAGCTGCAGTAATCTCAAGGTCCATATCCCTGCTCACTTATGAGGTAGTTGGATGGTCTCAGAACCTCACTTGCTGTATGGCTGAAGGCATCAGTTCTCCACTGGCTGTTGGCCTCAGGGCTTCTTCAATTCCTTCCTACATGAACCTTCACATGGACAACTCAAAATGTGTCAATTGACTTCCCCAATCATGACAAGTGGTCCCAGACAGAGTGAGGTGGTTTGGATCTGTACATACCCCAGGGAAACATATTCTTAAACGTAATCCATTCCTGTGGGTAAGACCCCATTGTAGGCAGGACCTTTTGATGAGGTTACTTCAGTTATGGGTGACCTACCTCAATCAGGATGAATCTGAATCTTATTATTGAAGTCTTATAAGCATAATGATATTCAGACACAGAGAGAGAAAGCCATGGGAATCAAGAGCTGAAGGGAAACAGAATCTGAAAGAGGAGAGGCCAGTGAGGCTGCCGTGTGTGTCTCCATGTGTCAGAGGAGCCCAGGACCAAGGATCAGCAGAAGCAGCAGCAGCCCCAGAATACCAGTCTTTGGGAAGAAAGCATTGCTTTGATAATGCTTATTTGGACTTCTTCCTAACCTCAAAACCATGAGGTAATAAATTCCTGCTGTTTATGACAATCCATTGTATGCTATTTGCTTGAGCAGCCAGGGAAACTAAACAGAGGGACAGTGTGATGAAGATGGAAGCTACAGTGCCTGTATTTTGTAAAGATTTGTAAAACTACCAGGCTTTCCAAAAAAGAAAGATAGTAAACATCAATTTTGTGGAACTCAGAAAGTATTTGATAAGAACTCTAAGATTATTCTTATAACCAAGAAGGAGACATATGGACTGTATGAAAGGATATTTAGTTGGATTAATAAGTGATTAACTAGTAATGTATACAATGTGTCCATTTTAGATGATCATTTTAGGTTTTCTAGAGACAGTCTAAATAATTTCTCTACACTACATTTTTTTTTTTGTTTTTTTTTTTGACATACTGGGGATTGAACCCAGGACCTCATATGTGGGAAGCAGGCACTCAACCACTGAGTTACAGCTGTTCCCCAATGAGAGTTGCTTTTTTTCATTTGTTTTTTTGTTTTTGTTTTGTTTTCAGGATGTGCTGGGGATTGAACCTGAGACCTTGTACATGGGAAGCAGGCACTCAACCAGTTGAGCTACATCATTCCCCTTAGACTATATTTTTATTACAGCTGGAGCCATATACAATGGTCATGAACTTTTGATTGGCATAAGAATGAAAGGCATAGAAAATGCATTTTATAAAATTATTGTGAAATATGTAAGACATTAACAGTAATAAGCATATGATCTGTAATTTGAATTAAAAACAATTGCATAATTGTATAATATTGTATAATATGTGAAAGGCATAGTTTCTGTTGATAGAAAGTTTTGCAAAAGTTCACAATGTAATGTGACAAATAATAAGGTGATTTTAATCTACAGTAGTAAATGAATGATGGTAATAGTGCTACTGTTTTCTAAACTGGTCACTCACAACCTGAATTGTATAATTTAAGAGTGATACATAGTGTGAAATATTTGCAAGAGAACAATCAAAGTCAAGAAAACAATGGTATGAATGAAGGAAATGAGAAGAAGACAAGAAGTATGGGCTTTTCAGTGGATTGGAAAACAGGAAATATAATGACCATATTAATATATTTAAAATAGTATTACATTGAAGAGCAATCAAGTGTCTCTGACCACTTGAATCCTAAATTATAGAGTTGAAATCAATTAACAAAAGATGCAAGAGAGTTGGAATTCATAGCAAAATATTCAAGAGATAGACTTCACTATAAAGAACTTTTCTATGGTCAGAGAGAACCAAAATTGGAACAAGCTACCTTGAAATATCTTAGTATGCCAAGGGAATGATATATCATAGAACTAGGCGACTTTAAGACTCCATCAGTGTAGAAAAAAAATGAGCAATTTTGGATAAATCACTATAGGGTCGTATCATCAATAACAATTATTATTTTATATATGATTGCTATCAGACATTGCACCAGATATTTGCTAACATGATTGATTTAGTAATATTAACAATAGCTACCATTTATTGAACATTCATTTGTTTAATAGGTATGTGTATATATATGGTACATATATAATGGGAATACTGGAGAAGATTAATTTTGAAATAGTAATCATCACCATTTTAAAGTTGAAGAGACTAAGTTTCAGTAAGGTTAACTAGATGGTCCAAGGCAACTTAGATAGTGAATGAAAGAGTCAGAATTTGATTCCAACTCTCTCTGGCTCTTAAGGTCATACTTCTTTTTTTTTTAACTGAGATTAATTTTTTTAATTGAACTTTATCATTCACACATATGAGACTGCTCTCATTGTTGTTCTGTTAACCACAGTCTATCTTCCACCACAGCATTCATTGTGTCATACAGTCTCCACTTTGTACAATTCTTTCAAAGAGAACACTCAGTGGCTTTCATATTCATCACAGAGTTGTGCTGTCATCTGTCAATTTTAGAACGTTTTAATTACTCCAAAAGGAAAAATCCCATACCCTCTTGTATCCCCGTATTATTGTCATTTAGAATTGGTGTATCTTCTTTGTCATTGCTGCAAAAATACTACAATATTAGTCAACTATAATCAATAAGGTACATTAGTTGAAATTTTCCCATGTATCACTATATACTTAACACTTTGTAAGATTAGAAATTCTTATACTTATACTTCATCCACCACCAAAATCACTATGCTGTAGAATCCCTACGTTATTCTCTAACTTCCTTTCCACTGAAATTTTACATCCAGACTATCCTTTTCAGTCACAATCTCATTTATTAATCAACAGTATTAGTTATACTCACTATCTTGTATTACCATCAACTCTATTCATTTCCACACAGTTATAATAAACCTTATTAAAAATTCTATATACATTGAGCATTAGTTCTCATTCTCAACCTACATTCAATTTCCTAGTAACCTATACTCTAGAGTCTACCTCCGTGAGTTTACTCACCATTTTATTTCATATTAGTGAGACCATGCAATATTTGTCCTTTTGTGTCTGACTTATTTAACTCAACATAATGTTCTCAAAATTCATCCATGTTGTCATATCCATCCTGACTTCATTTTTTCTTACACCTAAATAATATTCCATTGTATGTAAATACCGTATTTTGTTTATCCACTCATCTGTTGATGGACACTTAGGTTGTTTCCATATTTTAGCAATTGTGAATAATGCTATTATGAACATCGATGTGCAAATGTCAGTTCAAGTCCTTGCTTTCAGTTCTTCTGAATATATTCCTAGTAATGGGATTGCTGGATCATATGACAGTTCTATAATTAGTTTCTTAAGGAACTGCCAAACTGTCTTCCACAAAAGCTGCACCATGCTACATTCTCACCAACAGTGAAGGAGTTTTTTTATTTTTCCACATCCTCTCCAGCTCTTAGAGTCTTTGTGTTTTTGTAACAATGATATATTAGCGTAGTTTTGATCCACAGTTCCCTAATAGTTAATGCTGTTGAACCATTTCCATGCTTTTTTGCCACTATATTTCTCTTTGGAGAAATGTCTATTCAAGTCTCTGTCCCATTTTTTAATTGGGTTGCTTATCTTTTTATTATTGGGTTGTATGATCTCTTTATATAACATGGATAGCAAACCCTTTTCCAATATGAGATTCCCAAATATTTTCTCCTAGTGAGTAAGCTGCCTTTTCACTTTCTTGATGAAGTCCTTTGAAGCACAAAAGTCTTTAAGTTTGAGGAGGCCCCATTTATCTATTTTTTCTCTCTTGCTTGTGCTTTGGGTGTAAGTTTTAAGAAACCACCGCCTACCGCAAGATCTTGAAGATGTTTCCCTAAATTGTGTTCTAAAAGTTTTATGGTTGTAACTTTTATATTTAGGTCTTTGATCCATTTTAAATTAAATTTTGTTTATGGTGTGGATAGGGGTTTTCCTTCTTTCTCTTGGATATGGATATCTAGTTCTCTCAGCACGAACTGTTGAATAGTCTGCTCTTGCCCAGTTGGTTGGGCTTGTAGATGTCATACTTTTTTTTGTCTGTTTGTTTTTGGATTTGTTTTTTGTTGTTGTTGTTGTTGAGGTCATACTTTTAATCAATATGATATTCTGCTTTTTAATGGCTCATTCAAGGATACTGAACTTAAATAGGCAAGTATTAAGCAAAGTGCCATATCTGCTGATGAATTGATACAGGAACATAAGACTTTAACAACTCTTTGTTTTATCTTGTCCCCAAGAAATTATTATTTCACATCAAAATAAGTTTTCTAGCACTATATATTCTTTTGTCAATGTCTTTTATTATCTGTGATATTTTTTCAGATGTGTTATTATACACATTTGACTTTCACATAACTTTTTCTAAAAAAATATGGTTAACATGAAATTGATCATGAAATTGAGTGAAAAAATTTAGATGTTTCTATATCAGCATGAAGCATGATGTATTAAATGACTTGAATTCCAAATAAGATTGTTCATTGGCCTCATTACAGGGTGCCTTTACAACAGAATAAATCGATAGAAAGTTGAGAATCATTGAGTTTTCTTTTCTACAGTATACCTGTTCATTGCAACAAAAGTCCATCTGAGAGGCCTATATGGCTCAAGCGGTTGAGTGCCCACCTCCCACATGGGAGGTCCGGAGTTCAGTTCCCTGTGCCTCCTGAGAAAAACAAAAATAAACAACAAGCAAACAAATGAAAAAAAAAAAAGAAAACAGCTCAGGGAAGCTGATGTGGCTGAGTGTGGGCTTTCCACATATGAGGTCCTGGGTTCATTCCCTGGCCCATGGAACCTAAAAAAAACAAACAAACAAACAAAAAAAACCCATTTGTATAATCATTATAATTATACATTTTAAACATGTTCAGTTGCATTTATTTCTTAAGTGAGCTAGTAAAAAGAGAAAAATTAAAACAAAAGTGTGTATTTCAGATTTTATTGGCATTGATAGAGAGAAAAATATATATTGGACATAAGTGTAACTCAGGCAATTTTATGCCCTGATGAGTCATTTGTTTCAAGTGTGTTAAAGTATATATTTTGCTAGGTATACATGAGAGGCAGTAGAGAGCAAGGGCTTAAATTAAAAGGGAAAAACCTCTCATAAAGAAGTTAATAAAGTCATTTGTAAGTGAATAGTTATAGTATTGATAACTAGGTATTCAGGAATGTTTCTGACCTCTGACCTTGGTCCAGAGTTCAAATTCTCCATCTAAGCCACTAATGCATCCAGTTGAATTTTCCTCCAATCTCACAAATTTTCAGGCTACAGGGATATGGCTAGAATATCCACCAACAGTCCCTGAGTGAATTCTTGCAGATAAGTTTAACAGGTCACAGATAAGTTAGGAAGTGTATCAAGAAGGATGTGGCCACCTTAAATCAGATCAAGTAGAATGCCTTAATAAAGCAGACCACTCATATAGTATATCTTCTCTGACCACAAAGGAATGAAGCTAGAGAAAAATAGCAGAGGGATCATTGGAAAATCCACAAATACATGGAAATAAAACAAAGTACTAATATACAACAAATGGGTCAAAGAAGAAATCACAAGAAATCTTAGGAAATATCTTGAAATGAATGAAAAGGAAACCACAACATACCCAAACTTATCAGATACAGCAAAGGCAGTGTAAGAGGGAAATCTACATTACAAAAGAAGTTCTAATGCTTACATTACAAAAGAAGAAAGATCTCAAATCATAGTCCTAACCTTGCAACTAAGGGATCTAGAAAAAGAAGAGCAAACTAAATCCCAAAGCAAACAGAAAGAAGGAAAAAACAAATATTAGAGTGTAGACAGAGAATAAAAAAGGCCAATAGAGAGAATCAACACCAAAAGTTTGTTCTTTGAAAAATCAATAAAATTGGCAGAACTTTAGCTAGACTGACAAAGAAAAAGAAGAGAGAACACAATACTAAAGTCAGAAATGAAATGGGGACATTACTATTGACCCCACAGAAATATAAAATAGAATTATAAGAGGATACTATGAACCACTGTACACCAACAAATTACATAGGCTAGATTAAATGGACAAATTCTTAAAAACACACAAACTACCTACACTGACTCAAAAAAAAAAAAAAAGATATCAATAAACCAATAACTAGTAAAGAGATTGAATCAGTAAGCAATAACCTCCCTACAAAGAAAATTCAGAAACAGATGGCTTCACAGGTGAATTTTACCAAACATTTCAAGAATTAACATCTACCTTTCTCAAAGTCTTTCAAAAAATTGAAGAGGAAGGAGCACTCTCTAACTCACTCTATGAGGCAAACCAAATACAACAGCATATTAAAAGAATTATACACCATGATCAAGTGGGATTTATCCCAGGTATGGAAGGGTGGTTCAACATAAGACAATCAAATAATGTCATCTCGATTGACACAGAAAAGGCATTTGACAAGCTCCAGCACCCCTTCTTGAAAAAAAAAAGCAAAAACACTAAGAAAACAAGGAATAGATGGAAACTTTCTCAGCATGATAAAGGACATATACAAAATCCACATCTTACATTATACTCAGTGGTGAAAGACTGAGAACTTTCCTTCTAAGATCAAGAACAAGACAAGAATGACTACTGTCACTGCTGTCATTTAACATTGTACTGGAAGTTCTAACCAGAGCAATTAGGCAAGAAAAAGAAATAAAAGACAACCAAATTGGAAAGGAAGAAGTAAAATATTCCCTACTTGCAGATGACAAGGTCCTAAATAGAAAAACACCTGAAAAATCCACAACAATGGTCCTAGAGCTAATAAATGAATTCTACAAAGTTGCAGGGTACAAGATCAACATGTAAAAATCAGTAGTGTTTCCATATACTAGTAATGAACAATCTGAAAGGAAATTTAAAAAATCCATTTATAGTAGGAACTAAAAGAATCAAAAATCTAATAATAAATCTATCCAAGGATGTAAAGGACTTGTACACAGAACACCACAAAACATTGCTAAAAGAATTCAAAGAAGACCTATATAAACGGAGGGACATTCCATGCTCATGGATTGCAAAGATGTCAATTATTCCCAACACAATGTACAGATACAATATATTAGTCCCAATCAAAATTTCAACAGCCTTCTTTGTAGAAATGGAAAAGCTGATCATCAAATTTATATGAAAAGAGAAAAGGGCTTTAATAGCCAAAGCCATCTTGATAAAGAAGAATGAAGCTGGAGTCATCACACTTTCTGATTTTGAAATTTATTATAAAGTCACAGTATTCAAAACAGCATGGTACACGCACAGCAACAGAACTTGAATTCAGAGTTCAGAAGTCAACCCTCATATCTATGGCCAATTCATTTTTGACAAAGGTGCAAAGTCCATTCAAATGTGAAATAATAGTCTTTTCAACAAATGGTGTTGGGAGAAATGGATATCCATGTGCAAAGAATGAAGGTGGTCCTCTTTTTCATACCATATACAAAAAAACAATTCAAAATGGATCAGAGACCTAAATATATGAACCAAGACTATAAAACTCCTAGAAAAAAACAGAGGGAAGCTTTTTCAAGGCCTTGTTTTGGGAAATGGTTTCTTAAAATTTATATCCAAAGCAAAAGTAACAAAGGAAAAAAAATAGATAAATGGGACCTCATCAAAATAAAACAAACAAACAAACAAAAACCCCAAAACTTCAGTACACCAAAAGACTTTATTATGAAAGTAAAAAAGACAACCTACACAATAGGGCAAAATATTTGGAAACCACATATCCAGCAAGGGCTTAATACCTAGAATATATAAAGAAATCCTACAACTCAACAATATAATGACAAAACAACCCAATTAAAAAGATGCTTAACTATATTAGCCTTTAGAGAAGTGCAAATTCAAAGCATAATGAGATACCATTTTGCACCACTAGAATGACTATTATTAAAAGAACAGAAATTTATAAATGTTGGAGAGGTTTTGGAACAATAGCAGCACTCATTCATTGTTTGTGGAAATGTAAAATGGTGCAGCCACTGTGGAAACAGTTTGGCAATTCCTCACAGTTTATTTTTACCATATGACCCAGCAATCCCACTTCTAAGTATATACCCAAAAGAATCAAAAGCAGGGACTCAAGCTGATATTTGAATACCAATGCTCAAAGCAGCATTATTCAAAATTGACAAAAGATGGAAGCAACCCAGTTCCATCAACTGATGAATGGCTAAACAAAACATTTATGTACATACAATCAAATATTATTCAGCTATAAAATGTAATGAAGTTCTGATTCATATGACAACCTGGATGAACCTTGAAGACATTCAGTTGAATGAACTAAGCCAGACATAAAAAGACAAATATTGAAAAATCTTATGGATATGAAATAATTATATTAAGCAAATTCATAGTCAGAAACCAGAACATAAGTTATCAGGGGTTAATTTGGAAGTAGGGAAGAGGGACTTAATACTTGATTGGACAAAGTTTCTATTTGGGATGATGGAAAAAAATTGGTAATGAATGTAGGTGATGGTAGCACAACGTTGTGAACATAATTAATTGCACTGAATTATATATTTGAATATGGCCAATAGGGGAAATTTTAGGTTGCATATATGTTATTAGAATAAAAATCTTAAAGAACATAAGACTGTACAACACAAACAGTGAAACCTAATTTAAACCATGGACTATAGTTAATAGTATTGGGGAAGTCAAATACTAGGGCAAAAATAAATATAGGAATAAAGCACAGAAAGAACAGAATAATTCATTTTAGAAGAAAATGTAACTGGGGAAAAAAAATTCCCACAAATGTTTCATGCTTCAGGAAAACAAGAATGTGATTTTCATGAGAGAAGACATGAAATATGAGATGATTAAAAGACAGAATGGGCTGAAAGGAGAGACTGTAGAATCAACAGAATAGAGGACAAAAGCAACATCACTACAGAACTAATTTAAAAGACACCATAGAGAGCAGACTAGGTAGTGTGGAAAGTAAAATCAGCAACAGAAGAAAGGCATGGGGTAATTTCAGTGAAATAAAGGCAGAAAAGACAAATAAGGGAAACAGAGTATGGTTAATGTATTATGGCATATATAGAAAATGTTGATTCAAAATAATGATTGTGATCATTAGGCTGTGTCAACTTGACCAGTTGATGGTGACCATTTTTCTGGTTAAACAGGCACTGGGCTAATTGTAATATTAGAGCATTTCATTGATTTAATCATTCAGTGAGTTGCTGTGGCTACCACAATGAAAGGCTCAAAGTAGCAATCAAAACAGTCTGCATCGCAGAGACCTAGGTGTTGGCTAGTAGATCAAGGGGTGTCTAGAAGTAAAATAGATGGGCAATTTACTAATTCCTATTTGATCTTTATAAGCAGAAGAATTCTAGGTTGAGTGAACAAACCCTAACTTGAATTACAGTAACAGAGAATCATGGCCCCTTAATCAATTTCCAGACTTGAGATAGTTTACAGACCCTGAGCCCCTTGAATAAGGGGAAGACCACGCCCCCTTGGGGAAGGATCTTGTTACACTGCCAAAAATTTATACTATTAATCTTCCTCCCAGCTTTCCCCAATAAGACCTATGGCCTTTTACTAGGGTAACTGTGCATTGGGGAAAAGGAAATGATCAGACATTTCAGGGATTATTAGACACTGACTCAGAAGTGACATTAATTCCAGGAGACCCAAAATGTCACTGTGATCCACCAGTCAGAGTAGGGGCTTATGGAGGTCAGGTGATCAATGGAGTTTTAGTTCAGGTCTGTCTCATAGTAGGTCCAGTGGGTCCCTAGACCCATTCTGCAGTTCCAGAATGCATAATTGGAATAGACATACTCAGTAACTGGCAGAATCCCCACATTGGATACCTGATTTGTGGAGTAGGGCTATTATGGTAGGAAAGGCCAAGTGGAAGCCACTGGAACTGCCTCTACCTAGCAAAATATTAAACCAAAAGCAATAATGGATTCCTGGAGGGATTGCAGAGATCAGTGCCAACATCAAGGATTTGAAGCATGCAGGAGTGGGGATTCCCACCATATCCCCTTTCATCTCTCCTATTTGGCCTGCGCAGAAGACAGATGGGTCTTGGAGGATGATGGTAGATTATTTTAAACTTAACCAGGTGGTGACTCCAATTGCAGCTGCTGTCCCAGATGTGGTATCATTGCTTGAGCAAATCAACATGTCTCCTGGTACCTGGTATGCAGCTATTGATCTGGCAAGTGCTTTTCTATCAATTGCCATTAGGAAGGACCATTAGAAACAGATTGCTTTCAGCTGGCAAGGCCAGCAATCTACATTCACTGTCCTGCCTCAGGGTATATTAACTCTCCAGCCCAATCTCATAATATTGTTCACAGGCATCTTGATCATCTCTCCCTCCCACAAGACATCACACTGGTCCATTATATTGGTGATATCATACTGATTTGATATCATTTTCATGAGAGAAGTTGGGAGATAAATCCAACAAAACTACAGGGGCTTTCTAACTAGGTGAAATTTCTAGATGTCCAGTGTTGTGGGGCATGCCAAGATATCCCTTCTAAAGAGAAAGATAAGCTGTTGCATCTAACCCCTCCTATGGCCAAAAGAGAGGCAAAATGCTTAGTTGGTCTCTTGGGATTTTGGAGATAACACATTCCTTGTTTGGGTGTGTTACTTTGACCCATTTATGGAGTGACCAGAAAAACTGCTAGTTTTGAGTGGGGATTGGAAGAAGAGGAGGTCTGCATCAGGTCCGGGCTGATGTAAAAGCTGCACTGCCACTTGGGCCCTATGATCCAGCAGACCCAATTGTGCTAGAAGTGTCAGTGGCAAATAGAGATGCTTTCTAGAGACTTTGGAAGCCCCTACAGAGAATCACAATGCAGACTCTTGGGATTTTTGAAGCAAAGCTTCTCACATCTTCTGCAGATATCTACTCCCCTTTTGAGAAACAGCTTTTGGCCTTCTACTGTGCCTTGGTAGAGACTGAATGTTAAACCTGGGTCATCAAGTTACCATGAGACCTGAGTTGCCTATCATGAGCTATATATTGTCTGACCCACCAAACCATAAAGTTGGGTGTGCACAGCAGAACTCCATTATAAAATGGAAGTGGTATATATGAGATAGCACTCAAGCAGGTCCTGAAGGCACAAGTAAGTTACATGAGGAAGTGGCCCAAATGCCCATAGTCACCACTCCCACCACATTACCTTCTCTTTCCCAGCCAACAGGTATGGCATCCTAGGGAGTTCCTTACAATAAGTTGACTAAGGAACAGAAAACTAGGACCTGGTTTAGAGATGTTTCTGCATGGTATTCTGGTACCACCCGAAAGTGGACAGCTGCAGCACTACAGCCCCTTTCTGGGATGTCCCTGAAGGACAGTGGTGAGGGTAAATCCTCCCAGTGGGCAGGACTTTGACTAGTGCACCTGGTTGTTTACTTTGCTTGGAAGGAGAAATGGCTAGAGGTGCATTTGTGATTCATGGGCTGTTGTCAATGGCTTGGCTGGATGGTCATGGACTTGGAAGGAACATGATTGGAAAATTGGTGAAAAAGAGGTCTGGGAAAGAGCTATGTGGATAGAACTTTCTGAGTGGGCAAAAAGCATGAAAATATTTGTGTCCCATGTTAATGCTCAATAGAGGGTGACTTCAGCAGAGGAAGATTTTAATAATCAAGTAGATAAGATGACCTGCTCTGTGGCTAGCACTCAACCTCTTTCCCCAGCCACTTCTGTTATTGCCCAATGGACTCATGAACAAAGTGGCCATGGTGTTAGGAATGGAGGTTATGTGTGGGCTCAACAACATGGCCTTCCCCTCACCAAGGCTGACTTGGCTACAGCCCAGCTCAGTGTCCATTCTGCCAGCAGCAGGGATCCACACTCAGAATCCAATATGGCACCATTCCTTGAAGTGATCTGCCTACTACCTGGTGGCAGGTTGATTAGATTGGACCACATCCATCATGCAAGAGGCAGAAATTTGTTCCAACAGGAATAGACACAAACTCTGGATGTGGGTTTGCCTTCCCTGCACACAATGCTTCTTCCAAAACTGCCATCCGTGGACTTACTGAATGTCTCATCCACCACCATGGCATTCCACACAGCTTTGCTTCTGAT
The DNA here is from genome assembly GCA_029593785.1 of Cabassous unicinctus. Taxonomy (NCBI): domain Eukaryota; kingdom Metazoa; phylum Chordata; class Mammalia; order Cingulata; family Chlamyphoridae; genus Cabassous; species Cabassous unicinctus. Next base: position 30,509 of record JAQZBX010022392.1, read on the forward strand.
CAAGGAACACACTTCACAGCAAATGATGTGCACAAATGGGCACATGCTCATGGAATTTACTGGCCTTACCATCTTCCTGAAGCAGCTGGATTGATAGAACAGTAGAATGACCTATTGAAGACTCAATTACAGTGCCAATTAAGTGGCAATACTTTGCAGTGATGGGGCAATGTTCTCCAGGAGGCTGTGTATGCTCGAAATCAGCATCCCTCTATGGTGTTGTTTCTTACATAGCCAGGATTCACAGGTCCACAGATCAAGGGTGGAAATGGGAGTGACACCACTCACTATTAACACTACTGATCCACTAGGAAAATTTTAGCTTCCTGTCACTGCATCTCTAAGCTCTGCTGGTCTATAGGTCTCCCAGAGCACGAGTGCATCCATCAGGGAACACAATAATGATTTCATTGAACTGGAAATTAAGACTGCCACCTGGGCACTCTGGGCTTCTCATGTCTCTGAATCAACAGGCAAAGAAAGGAATTACTGTACTGGCTGGGGTGATTATTCTGACTTTCAAGGGGAAATAGGACTGCATCTACACAATGGAGGTAAAGAAGAGTTTGCCTAGGGTGTCTCTTAGTATTACCACACCCTGTGATTAAAGTCAATGGAAAATTGCAGCAAGCCAATGCAAGCAGGACTAACAATGGCCAAGAATCTTTAGGAATGAAAGTTTGGGTCACCCTACCAGGCAAAGAACCACCATGACCAGCTGAGCTGCTTGCTTAGGGTAAAGGGAGCATGGAATGGTAGTCTAAGAAGGTAGTGAAAAATACAAACTTTGACCACCTGACCAGGTACAGAAATGAGTACTGTAATGATCATGAATACATCTTCCTTGTTTTGTTATGAGTATATTTGTATATGTACATAAAATGAATATCTTTGTTTCCTTTCCTAAACTTTTCCCTTATCATATGACATAAGTTGTATTAGTTTCATGTCATAGTATTTAAGGATGTCAAGTTTAAGAGAGAATATTTCTCTAGGATTTGCACACTATTCTGGAGGGAATTAGTGTGTTTCCAGTTGAATGCAGGACAGTTGAATATTGTTAGGTGGAATATAT